>BOPN01011620.1:12500-15276 GCA_017312705.2 Penaeus japonicus | reverse complement strand
GGTTGAGCATTACGGTTATGTCAGGGGGTGAAACTGTTCTATTTGGCAACTGTTATTCCTTAGTACCCGGCTTTTCCGTTTCTCTCTCATAGGCTCCGGCACACGACCGTCCCTATAGCCTGGCTTGCTGTTGCTTTTAACTCTACGCTAGCTCTTGGGGTTGGGCTATGTGGCTGGTGTGAATGGTATGCGGTATGTTTGTGGATGGTTGGATATGTGGTGGATGGTTGGATATGTGGTGGATGGTTGAATATGTGGTGTTTTTTTTTTGTTTTTTTTGGTGTGGATGGGAATGGTGGTGGTGATGGTGGTTAGGGTGTTTGATGGTTGGGAATATGCTGCCAACAAGAGTGACATGATGTGCATTTTAGTGACGTGGAACTATGAGCGTCATCGTCCAAATATTAGAGACATCATGTCAATAGTAGACCTCATGCAAAGAATAGCGATCCGCAAAACAGTGACATCATATCATCATGCAAACGGTGACATCATGCAAACGGTGACATCATGCAAATAGCAATGACGCACGGAATAGCCGTTATCTGGTTGTCGCTGATGCAACACAGTGAAAGCTCCCCGGTGCTTCTGTTACCGCCATTACTGCAGCATCCCAAATCAGAGCTTTTATCAACGCGACCTCCCAGATATTCCCCGGAGGTCGTAAGTCCATTTGCTGTTCAAGAAATCGGTGACAAGGACAACAACAACATTTACGATTTTAGAACTAACTGCGACAGTGGCTTAGACGAGTGTCTGCTCCTGCTCTCACTCTGTCTGTCTGTCTGTATCTCTCTCTATCTATCTATTTCTCTCTCTCTCTCTATCTATCTATCTATCTCTTCCTCTCTCTCTCTCTCTCACTCGCTCGCTCGCTCTCCTCCTTCTCTCTCTATCTCCCTCTCTCGCTCCCCCCCCCCCCCCTCTCTCTCTCTCTCTCTCTCTCTCTCTCTCTCTCTCTCTCTCTCTCTCTCTCTCTCTCTCTCTCTCTCTCTCTCTCTCTCTCTCTCTCTCTCTCTCTCTCTCTCTCTCTCTCTCTCTCTCTCTCTCTCTCTCTCCTCTCCTCTCCTCCCCACCCTTAGTGTGTACCACAGTCCAGCTTCTATATCTGCCCATTTTTGTTCGCATTATTCTACATTTCTTTCTTTCGTTCATTTTACTCGTGTTTGCAATTATCTGAGTTCGTTTTTTTATTGCTGCTTTTAGTTTTCGTTGCTTGTTTGTCATGTCACGTGTTTACGCCTGTGTCTGCTGTTGCCTCTATGGCTTTTTCTGTCTTGATTCAGTTATCATTCTTTGGGAGTAATCATTCAATCATCATTCCCTGTCAGTTACGATTTCCTCTCAGTTATTACTCCCTGTCAGTTATCCTTCCCTGTTCCTTTATGAGTAACACTGTATCTCTTGTTCTACCATTATTCTTTGTCTTTGCATTTTTCTTTTTTTTTCTTCTTCTTTTATATCACACTTCTCCATTCCTTATTTTTTTCTGCATCTTTATCTTCGGTATCTGCACTAGTTTGCTATCTGTGCGGGTCTTTTTCTCTTTTTTCTCTTGTCATTAATCTCCCTCTCTTTTTTTCTCTCTCTCTCTCTATCTATCTATCTAGTTATCTATCTATCTATCTATCTAGTTATCTATCTATCTATCTCTATCTATCTATCTATCTATTTATCTATATCTCTCCCTCGCACTGTCTCTCTCTCTCTGTCTCTAAAATCTTATCGTAACTTCACATACAATTTTCTGTTTCCCTCTCCTTCTTTCTCTTCGCTTCTCCCGGTTCTCATTTTCTGTCTTTGTTTCTTTCTCTTCCTTCTTGTTCTCTCTATCTCCCTACTTTTCACATCTTCCTCCTATTCCTACCCCCTACCCCCTTTTTTCTCTCTCTTCGTCTCTCTCTTCGTGTCTCTCTCTCTCTCTAACAAACATTATCTCTGTATCTCTCTCCCTCTCCCGACTCTACTCTCTTGAGGGCATCTAGCGTAAATTGGCGCCGGAGCGAGAATAAATGAAATCCTCTGTCTCCATAGTAACCTAAGATCGATCGAGGGGGGGCAGGGGGCAGGGAGGGGAGGAGGGTGCGAAAGAAAAACCGCGAGGGGAAAGCCAACCAACGGGCGCGTAGCATTCCGTGCGACCAATGAGAGGCGGCGTTTCATTCCAATGGGCGGGATAGATGCTGCTCCGTGGTGAGATGCCGAATGGAGCGGCCAGGGTCGCCAGATTTACTTTGCCCGGGATTTGTTCCTTTGGATTACTTAGTTGCAGGCTTCACTAGCACTTCGCTAAACTAGAGTCCTGCCTCAAACCTCGCTTCGTGTAACCTCGGGCCACGGCGCTTCCTTCTAGGGGCTTCCGTCGGCCCGGATTCGAGAGCGTGAACAAAGGATATGGGAAAGCCTGCAGTTTACATGCGATACCTACAATGACAAACGGATGAAAAGCTGTGAATTTATCTCTCCCTCTGACAACCATAAACTAAAACCTCGATAATGTGAATTATGGCAGCAAAGAAGACGTAACAAAATTCCCGGCGACATTTTGCGAAACTCTGAGACGGGGGCGCGGCGACGACCGACGGAATAAAAATTTCCGAAAAATCCTGCCGTAAGCCGCTTCCTCCCGACGCGAAACAGCTTCAATAAACAAACCATCACAGTTGCGTTATAATGGGTAAGGTAAGCAGATATGAACCGCCGGAGACAAGAACGTACCATGCCACGTCTTGCCCGTAAGGTCGACACGACCCCCCAGCGCCAATGCTCAGATGGC
>BOPN01011618.1:0-2500 GCA_017312705.2 Penaeus japonicus | reverse complement strand
ATCATTATCATTATCCTCATAATCATTATCATTATCCTCATATTCATCATCATTATCCTCATAATCATTATCATTATCCTCATAATCATTATCATTATCCTCATATTCATCATCATTATCCTCATAATCATTATCATTATCCTCATAATCATTATCATTATCCTCATAATCATTATCATTATCCTCATAATCATTATCATTATCCTCATAATCATTATCATTACAAATAACATCGTCATCATCATTTTTTTTTCCATCCGTAGTATGATTTAGATTGATATCATTATTATAATTATCATCATCATCATCATCGTTATCAGCATCCTGTTGATGATGATAGTAATGATCAATATCATTAATGTTATTATCATGATAGTTGATATCATATTTATCAGTATCTTCATCATCATTATTACAAATATATTAATGATTAAGCATTATCATTAATATTATTATTATTATTATTCTGAATATTATTAGGACAATTATCATTATCATTATTATCATTGTCATTTTTATTTCATTGTTATTCTTACCATCATCATTATCAATAACATCATCCTTATTATCATTGTTAATATTGTTATCATCATTGTCATTATCATTATTCTTATCATTATCATTATCATATTTTTTGTCTCTGTCCTTATTTTCATTCTGATTTATTTCTGATTTCATTCTTTTTATTATTCTCAGCATTATTACCATTAGCATTATCATTATCCTATTCATTTTAGCGCCATCATTACCATCATGATTAGTAGCATCATTATCAACATTATTATCATTATCATCAACATCAGCATTGTCATTATTAGAAATGTTGTAATCATCATTGTTATCAGCTAATTCAGTCATCTTTCATCCTCATTATTTCGTTGTTAAATCAGTATTTTCTCGTATTATCTTTATCCCATCTCCCATTCTCACTCAAAGTGTGTGTAAGTGAGGATCTGAGTGCCACCACCCAGTTAGTTATCCAATGGGAACGAAGAATGAACTTGTTTGAAGAATTATAGGGTCTGAAGAATTGTAGAATGGAGGAATAACACGTGTGTGGGAGTATTGTAATTGGATTTAGCGAGATATATATATATATCTATTTAAGTATATATCTAATTTATATCTATCTGTCTATCTATCTGTCTATCTATCTGTCTATATATATATATATATATATATATATATATATATATATATATATATATGTGTGTGTGTGTGTGTGTGTGTGTGTGTGTGTGTGTGTGTGTGTGTGTGTGTGTGTGTGTGTGTGTGTGTGTGTGTGTGTGTGTGTGTGTGTGTGTGTGTGTGTGTGTGTGTGTGTGTGTGTGTGTGTGTGTGTGTGTGTGTGTGTGTGTGTGTGTGTGTGTGTGTGAGTGTGTGTGTGTGTATGCACATTGTAATCTCCTCAACTATGTTACTGACTGGTAGCTATTATTACAATTACCCTTATTATCATGACAAAATTATTATCATTATCATCATTATCAATACCAATATCATGGAATCACAATAACCTTTATCAATATTGATACCATCAATATTGCTTTTATAATCCTCAATATTAGCATATTAATAATTCTTAGTATCCCTGCCAATGATATACAATCATTCACTTATTTTTCCGTACAAGCCACGAATTTTTCATCGGTCAAAACAATCACAAATGCTACGATTGTTTGCTTGCAATACTTTCCCAGCTACATGATTATAAGCCTCGACTAACACTGCATTAATAAAGTAGATATGTTACAGAGAAGTTATGAGCAATGTTTTTTTTTTTTTTTGGGGGGGGGAGATTGCCTATTAAAGTAAAAACAAACAATGCGGACTTTCTTGTTTCTATTTTCTTCTTTCTTCTTATTTTGTTCTTCCTTTCATCATAATTTTTTTCTCTTGTTCTTTTCTTTTTCCTCCTCTCCATCTTTTTCTCCGTCTTCTTTCTTCTTCTTACGTCTTCCTACTTTCCTTTTCTTTTCTTTTTTCGTCGTTTATTTCTTCTTTTACTTTTTCTTTGTTTTCTATTTTTTTCCCTCTTTTTTTGCTTCTTCTTTTTCCGCTCCTTCTCCTCCTCCTCGTCTTCCTCCTCCTCGTCTTCCTCCTCCTCCTCCTCCTCCGACATTCTTTAACTAATTAACCCCTTACGAAAAATATGAGAATGATCTTTACCGTGTTGCATTCTTATTTACACGAGCAAAGCAAGTAATGATTTTATTTGATTGCAGCTGCAAGACGAGCGTTTAAGAACAATTCGTCGATCATTAAACTAATGTGCAATATTGTCCTCATGTAACTTAAGTGTTCGAGTCTATAAATTGTTCTTTTATTACTGCACCGAATGGAATTATTCTTACATGTTTGGTCACACTTACACACACACAATATACACACATGCAGGCAAATAGGAACAAACATGCACACACTCGAACACACACACACACATACACACACACACACACACACAATTACACAGTTACACACACATAAACATATATATATA
>BOPN01011617.1:5000-7500 GCA_017312705.2 Penaeus japonicus | reverse complement strand
TATATATATATATATATATATATATATACATATATATATATATACATACACACACACACACACACACACACATATATATATATATATATATATATATATATATATATATATATATATATATATATATATATATATATATATATATATATATATATATATATATATATATATATATATATATATATATATCAATTAGTAATTACCTCTCCGAATTGTTGCCAAATATATGTATACCATTACCTACTATATATATTTAAACAAATTATAATGCATAGGCACATTATAATTCACGTGCGTGTGTGTGCACGCGTGGACGCTGATATGTATGGGTGCTGTGTGCATACATACGGGCGTAGACAAACGCTTGGGGTATGTGCATAATTGCTTATTTGTATATATACGTGTCTACGCTGTGCACTTACGGGCACAATCTATATATAGTAACGAATATAGGTGCGGGCACGGGAGCGCGCATAGACATGCAAACATGCATTTTTGCGTAGGCCCTGCACGTAAATATAATTAAATGTCCATTCTCACACGAGTAAACCGGAAGGTCGTGAGATAGATCGGGGGATACTAAGATCTCCTAATAACATGCGAGACTAACTCAAACGTGTTATTGGAGATTAAAGGTAGCCTCCGGACTAAAATTACTCCCCCCACCATGCACAATTAAGGCCGACAGGTGGGGATAGCAGGCCAAACCCCTCTTAAATATAATTCCCCAGTCAAGACAACGGCCCTCATTCACCGGAAGTGAAGGAGCCCCTGGTCACGGTGGCGATCAGATTGGTTCCGGAACAGAGGGTGCTAAGAATATCCGGTTAGACCCAGGCCGCCTAAAGATCATGAATTTATGCACATACAATGCACGGACCCTGAGAACAGAATCTGATCTTTTGACACTGTTTGAGGAAATTTCATTTATTAAATTGGATATTGTAGGGCTTTCTGAAGTTAGACTAGGCGAAGAGCAGAAATCACTAAATGATGGGCACTTATTATATTGGCGAGGTAAACCCTTGGATAGCAAACAAGAATCAGGAGTATGTTTCTTAGTTCACAAGCGACTCGAAAAGAATGTTAAGGAATTCTACAGTGTGAGAGAAAGAGTAGTTTCTGTAATACTGAAACTAAACAACAGATATAGCCTAAAAATTATCCAGGTGTACGCTCCTACCAGCAGTCATAGTGATGAGGAGACAGAGAGCTTCTATGAAGATGAAGCAGCTACCGATAGAGCATAGAGGATTTTAATGCCAAGATAGGAATAAGGGAAGATAGAGACACCTCGGTTGGGAAACATGGAATAGGCACCAGAAATGAGAGAGGGCAAAGGCTAATAGAATTCGCTGAAGCTCGATCCCTTAAAATTATGAATACATTCTTCGAAAAGAGACCCGGGAGGAAATGGACATGGAAATCCCCATCCAGCATTAAAAACGAAATTGACTTCATAATCACCAATAGGCGCGACATTGTACAAGACGTAACCGTTATCAATAAAGTAAATGTCGGTAGCGACAATAGACTGGTCAGAAGTAGAGTAAAATTACAGCTAAGGGAACGAAATAAGCTCATACAGAAGCCTCTCGTTAATCTAATCAACATTAAGAATAGGGCGACGGAATTCAGTATCAACATCCGAAACAAATACTCAGCTCTCGAAGAAGATCTTGACATAGACCAAATGAACGACCAATTCAGTGAGATATTAACGGAAGCTCCACTTGAAATAGGGGATAAAGACGAAAAAGAAAAGTTTAATAAGCTTATGAAACAGCATAGGGACATGAAAATAACATCAATCAGAGACAAGATATAATCAACAGAGCTGACTAAGACGATAATCAAGAACAAAGAGGATGTATGCAAATTTAACATACGAAAAATAAACGAAGCTCTGCTTGCCAGCACCAGCCTTAAGGCAACAAAGACGAGGCTCGGAATAGGGAAAAAACAAATGTATGCAGTAAAGAAACCCAACAGAAAGGTGACATACAACAAAAATGAAATTATCAAAGTAATAGAAGACTTCTATCGCAACTTATACCACTCAAACGACCAACCACATACGGAGACAAACACAACAATTGGAGACGTTCCAAACATCACGGTAGAGGAAGTAAATAGGGCACTAAAAAGCATGAAAAGAGGAAAAACACCAGGAGAAGACGGCATTAGTGTAGATCTTATTCAAGATGCAGGAGAGATTGCGGCAGTAAAGCTGGCCAGTCTTTATAACAGATGTCTATGCGTCGGTAAAACTCCGAAGGCCTGGAAAAACGTAATAATAATTTTAATACACAAAAAAGGAGACACAAAAGACTTAAAGAATTACCGACTTATAAGCCTCCTTTCAGTAATCTATAAACTGTTCACAAAAATCATCACAGCCCGTATCACCGATACATTAGATTCAAAACAACCCAGGGAACAGGCAGGGTTCCGCAGCAGATTCTCAACTACAGACCATATCCACACACTAGCTCAAATA
>BOPN01011616.1:2500-7500 GCA_017312705.2 Penaeus japonicus | reverse complement strand
TCCACCTGATCCACCCAATCCACCACTGCTGCTTCCACTTGATCCAGAGGAAGAAACGCCATATCCACTACTGCTTCCGCCTGCTCCACCACTGCTACCTCCACCTAATCCAGAGGAACCACCATATACACTACTACTTCCACCTGATCCACCTAATCCACCACTATTTGCTCCACCTAATCCGCCATACATATCAATCCCACCTGAAGAACCACCTGATCCCCCTAATCCACTACTGCTGCCTCCACCTAATCCAGAGGAAGAACCGCCAAATCCGTTGCTGTTTCCACCTGATCCACCACTGTTTACTCCGCCTGCTCCACCATACATATCACCACCACTTGCAGAAATACTACTGCTTCCACCGAATCCACCACTGCTTCCTCCACTTGACTCAGAGGAAGTACCGCCATATCCAACAGTGCTTCCACCTAATCCATCGAGAGATCCACCGAATCCACCACTGCTGCCTCCACTTGATCCAGAAGAACCGCCATATCCACTACTGCTCCCACTTGATCCACCTAATCCACTACTACTGCCTCCACCTGATCCAGTGGATGAACCGCCATATCCACCACCGTTTCCACCTGATCCAGCTAATCCTCCACTGTTTACACCACCTGATCCACTAAACATATCAACCCCACCTGATCCACCATACATATCAATCCCACCTGAAGAACCACCACTGCTTCCACTTAATCCACCTAATCCACCACTAGTGCCTCCAACTAATCCAGAAGAAGAACTACCATATCCACTACTTCCATCTGATCCACCTAATCCACCACTGCTGCTTTCACCGAATCCAGAAGAACCTCCATAACTTGTACTGCTTCCACCTGGTCCACCTAATCCACCACCTGATCCAGATGAACCACCATATCCACCACTGCTTCCACTTGATCCACCTAGAGATCCACCACTTGATCCAGAAGAACCGCCATATCCACCACTGCTTCCACCTGATCCACCTAGAGATCCACCGAATCCACCACTGCTGCCTCCACTTGATCCAGAAGAACCGCCATATCCACTACTGCTTCCACCTGATCCACCTAGAGATCCACCTAATCCACCACTGCTGCTTCCACTTGAACCAGAGGAAGAACCGCCATATCCACCACTGCTTCCACCTGATCCACCGACTCCACCACTGCTGCCTCCACTTGATCCAGAACCACTATATCCACCACTGCTTCCACCTGGTCCACCTAGAGATCCACTGCTTCCTCCACCTGATCCAGAAGATCCACTACTATATCCACCACTTATGCCTCCACTTGAACCAGAGGAAGAACCGCCATATCCACCACTGCTTCCAACTGATCCACTTAAAGATCCACCTAATCCACCACTGCTTCCTCCAATTGATCCTGAAGAACCACCATATCCTCCACTGCTTCCACCTGATCCACCTAGAGGTCCACTGAATCCACCGCTGCTTCCTCCACTTGATCCAGAAGAACCGCCATATCCTCCATTGCTTCCACCTGATCCACTTGAAGATCCACCTAATCCAGCACTGCTACCACTTGATCCACCTAGAGATCCACCGAATCCACCACTGATTCCACCTGATCCACCTAGAGATCCACTGATTCCAACACTAGAACCGCCATATCCATCACTGCTTCCACCTGATCCACCGAATCCACCACTGCTGCTTCCACTTGATCCAGAGGAAGAACCACCATATCCGCCACTGCTTCCACCTGATCCACCTAGAGATACACCGAATCCACCACTACTGCCTCCACTTGATCCAGAGGTAGAACCATCATATCCACCACTGCTTCCACCTGATCCACCTAATCCACCACTGTTGCCTCCACTAGATCCAGAGGAAGAACCACCATATCCACCACTGCTTCCACCTGATCCACCGAATCCACCACTGCTGCTTCCACCTGATCCAGAAGAACCGCCATATCCACCACTGCTTCCACCTGATCCACCTACAGATCCACCGAATCCACCACTGCTGCTTCCACTTGATCCACTTAAAGAACCACCGAATCCACCACTGCTTCCACCTGATCCACCTAGAGATCCACTGAATCCACCACTGCTGCCTCCACTTGATCCAGAGGAAGAGCCGCCATATCCACCACTGCTTCCACCTGATCCACCTAGAGATCCACCGAATCCACCACTGCTGCTTCCACTTGATCCAGAGGAAGAACCGCCATATCCACCACTGCTTCCACCTGATCCACCGAATCCACCACTGCTTCCTCCACTTGATCCAGAGGAAATGCCGCCATATTCCACCACTGCTTCCACCTGATCCACCTAATCCACCACTACTGCCTCCACTTGATGCAGAAGAACCGCCATATCCACCACTGCTTCCACCTGATCCACCGAATCCACCACTGCTTCCTCCACTTGATCCAGAAGAACCGCCATATCCACCACTGCTTCCATCTGATCCACCGAATCCACCACTGCTTCCTCCACTTGATCCAGAAGAACCGCCATATCCACCACTGATTCCACCTGATCCATCTAATCCACCACTGCTGCCTCCACTTGATCCAGAGGAAGAGCCGCCATATCCACCACTACTTCCACCTGATCCACCTAGAGATCCACTGCCTCTAAGTCCGGCCGCGGCTGCCGCCCCACTGCCTCCGCCGCCGAGGGAGGAAGCAAGTCCCGCTCCACCTCTGGCCGCACTGAAGGACGAAGAGCTGAGGCCGCCTCCGGCGACGCCGAAGGAGCCAACGAACCCGCCCGCGGCTCCGGTGCCAGGGACGCCGCCGTACGTGCCGGCAGCACCCGCTCCCGCCGCCAGAGGGAGGCCTGGAGCCCCTGCGATGGCACTCGGTCGGGCGCCAACGCCTCCGCTGCCTGCTGTGGCAGTGCCAAATTTGACGAAGGAAATGGCACTCGGGGAGCCGCTGCCCGCCCCGCCAGCGGAGGACACGCCGTAACCAGCAGCGCCGCCTAGTCCTCTGCTTCCAGCGTAGGCTCTGCTGAACACTCCTCCACTGCTGGCCGAAGCTCCGCTGACTTCGCCGAGCGCCGCCCTTCCCCCGCCGGCACCCGCGAGGCCTCCAGCCGCGCTTCGTGAGGCCCCTGCCCTTAGCCTGCTGCCGTAGGTGGCGATGCTCGACGCTGCAAGGACGAGAAGGGCCACTCCCTGAAGGACTCGACCCTGGAACACAAAGTAATGGCGGCTTTTATTGCTATGTTCTCCGGCATTTCCCTTCTCTCTTGTTGCTACCATTAGGATTACTGTCCGTATTAGCATTATCACCACAACTATAGTTATTGTCATCATTAGTACTTCATCTATAATCAATGTTATCATTATTATTTTTTATAATATTGTTATTATAATAATAATTATTATTATTGATGCTATTGTTATTATCATTATCATTACTACTATCAGTAGCATCATATCGTCTTATCATAATTATTGAGATTACTATTATCATTGTCATTATTGTTCTAATCATGATCATTGTTATCATTATCGTTGTTATCATTATCATTGTTATTATCATTATCGTTATCATTGTTATTGCTATTATCATTATCATCATTATTATTTTTATCACACACATACACACACACACACACACACACACACACACACACATATATATATATATATATATATATATATATAGATAGATAGATAGATAGATAGATAGATAGATAGATAGATAGATAGATAGATAGATAGATAGATAGATAGATAGATAGATAGATAGATAGATAGATAGATAGATAGATAGATAGATAGATAGATAGATAGATAGATAGATAGATAGATAGATAGATAGATAGATAGATAGATAGATAGATAGATAGATAGATAGATAGATAGATAGATAGATAGATAGATAGATAGATAGATAGATAGATAGATAGATAGATAGATAGATAGATAGATAGATAGATAGATAGATAGATAGATAGATAGATAGATAGATAGATAGATAGATAGATAGATAGATAGATAGATAGATAGATAGATAGATAGATAGATAGATAGATAGATAGATAGATAGATAGATAGATAGATAGATAGATAGATAGATAGATAGATAGATAGATAGATAGATAGATAGATAGATAGATAGATAGATAGATAGATAGATAGATAGATAGATAGATAGATAGATAGATAGATAGATAGATAGATAGATAGATAGATAGATAGATAGATAGATAGATAGATAGATAGATAGATAGATAGATAGATAGATAGATAGATAGATAGATAGATAGATAGATAGATAGATAGATAGATAGATAGATAGATAGATAGATAGATAGATAGATAGATAGATAGATAGATAGATAGATAGATAGATAGATAGATAGATAGATAGATAGATAGATAGATAGATAGATAGATAGATAGATAGATAGATAGATAGATAGATAGATAGATAGATAGATAGATAGATAGATAGATAGATAGATAGATAGATAGATAGATAGATAGATAGATAGATAGATAGATAGATAGATAGATAGATAGATAGATAGATAGATAGATAGATAGATAGATAGATAGATAGATAGATAGATAGATAGATAGATAGATAGATAGATAGATAGATAGATAGATAGATAGATAGATAGATAGATAGATAGATAGATAGATAGATAGATAGATAGATAGATAGATAGATAGATAGATAGATAGATAGATAGATAGATAGATAGATAGATAGATAGATAGATAGATAGATAGATAGATAGATAGATAGATAGATAGATAGATAGATAGATAGATAGATAGATAGATAGATAGATAGATAGATAGATAGATAGATAGATAGATAGATAGATAGATAGATAGATAGATAGATAGATAGATAGATAGATAGATAGATAGATAGATAGATAGATAGATAGATAGATAGATAGATAGATAGATAGATAGATAGATAGATAGATAGATAGATAGATAGATAGATAGATAGATAGATAGATAGATAGATAGATAGATAGATAGATAGATAGATAGA
>BOPN01011615.1:7500-15299 GCA_017312705.2 Penaeus japonicus | reverse complement strand
ATATATATATATATATACCACGTGGCACTACTGATACATTATCGGTATTTTCTAAAATTGAATACTTGGCTTTTCAATATTCGTAGTTACCATGCTTTCAAGTGGAAATAAACATTCTCGTTTAAAGTTCAATGTCACTTTCATTTCTAGTTTGTGCAAAGTTATTCTTCATAATGTAGCCAATAAAGTTTAATCAATTATAGAAGAGTAGATGTCAATAAGGGTGTAATTACAAGTATGTACGAGTTGTTTTACATGTTTTTTGTACTTTGGTAGTAATTGTAAATAGCTATTATTTCCTACTTAGTTTACCTTTCGCAAACTAAGAAGGGAACATACATGTATATATATATAATAGGTACTAACATACAGCTATAAGAGCCAAAATTGAACTTTTTATACGGTCTTTTTGTTGTTTATATTGGGGTGGGTCCAGGGTAATTTAGTCCGGTGAAGTCGAATTTTGGGGGAAAAAAATTGAAAAAGTCGACCCTATTACATAATAATGACGTAATTTAGTTTTAAAATCGTCATAACTTTTTGGCACACGGTGGCACACATTTAAAAATAGTCGCAAACGAAAGAACAGGCCCTGTTTACCCCTCAGTTAAAAAAATCATCTTCGTCTTGGCTCGTCCTGGGGGTCAAAATGACGATTTAATCCACGTCATTTCATCGATTTTTCCCTTTTTGATCGAAAACCATATAGAATGGTTATTTAAATATTATTTATTATGTAAACTTGTTAAATGGCCGTTAAAAAGCTTGTATGACGTCATTATGACGTAATAAAGAAACAAAAGATTTTTTATTTATTTTCATTGTCATTTTCTTTCTCTAACAGTGAATCAAGGTCTTTGAAGTTCTCTTTTCGTAAGTACGATCGGCGTAAGAACTGACTCAGCTCAAGCCCCGAGTACTTTGCACAATCATGACCAGTGAACGTAATCATTTAACCGACTCTATCTGAAAAATCGCCCTGTTATTTTGAGTTTATTACCAATTAGTGCAAAATCCCCTACCAAACTCGGATTTTACCCGTCGAATAGACCTGGTATAAAGTAATGAGTCACCCACTCTTTCTACGGTTTACACTCTCCTTCAACCGCCTGGCACTAGCCTAGTACCGCCTCCACCCCCGCCCCTCATAGACTGGCTTTTCGGGTTTCGGTAACCTTGTTTCCAACTACAATCACTGCCCTGTCAAGTTCAGGTTACGCCATGACTACAATACCAGGTCAATCGAACTGGGTAGCAAGTCCAGTAGGATTGGAGTAGTGTGGTAAGCACTACCCCTGGTGAGGTGAACCCACGCTGCCCCTTATATACTAGTATATAGACCCGGCGGCGCTGGCATTACGATTATGGTTCTCCAGTTTGGCCACTCAGAAGGCCGGAGGCCGCCTCCCACTGTTGACAGGGCTCCGAAAATGCCTAGGGGCACTCAGGGCGCCGAAAAAATGCATTTTTCACCGAAAAATGCCAACTTCCGGTATGGACCTCGGACCGGAAATCCGACTTCACCATCGTGTTCAGGACCAAAAACTACCTAAAACCCAAACTCTTGTCGAGTTATATGCACCTGGCAAGATTTTATTTTTTCAATGTGGCTGTATGTTAGTACCTAATTATATATATATATATATATATATATATATATATATATATATATATATATATATATATATATATATATATATATATATTTATATTTATATATATATACATATATATATATAAACATATGTTTATATATACATTTAAATATATATGTGTGTGTAAGTATATATAAATATATATATATATATATATATATAATATTTATTTATTTATTTATGTATATATATATAAACATACATCCATATATATATATATATATATATATATATATATATATATATATATATATACATACATATATGTATATATGTATAGATATATAGATATATATTCACACATATATACATGTATGTACATATATATATATATATATATATATATATATATATATATATATATATATATATATATATATATATATATATTTATATATATATGTGTGTGTGTGTGTGTGTATAATAAATACCATATGTATATATATGTATATATACATATATATGCACCATATGTGATATTTAAATTTCTTCTGCAGGCTACTTTTGCGAGAGAATGTCGTCGTTTGAATGATGAATCAGAAAAGGCTCGAGATCCTACACAAAAACAGGAATCCCGGCAGGTTCTTTTCCTTCTCCTGTCACTGTATTGTGCATACTCTTCACAAACAGACAAAGGCCATGATGCACTGTGTTGGAAGACAACCTTCTGGTGGTTGAATAAGGAATTATCTGAAAGTGGTGACTGTACGGAAAAACTGGTTCTTGTCACCAGAAACCAAGATTGCGAATATGATAGTTTCATTGATTTCACAAACGATGATGTGTTGAACCTGATTACTAAAACACAGTTGAGATATAATGTCCCTCGCAAGATTTTAGAGAAAGCGGCAATCCTTAGTTGTGAAAAGGAGTTTCCACTTTTCCTACATCTTTTGGTATATGTGGGAAAACAGAAGGTCACTAGCGAAATCGAAGTGTGTCAGGCATCTCTTTTGCATTACGCCGCTTTGAAGAACAATATATCTGCAGCCAGATACCTTGTCAGTCACGGAGCTTCGATTAATGCAAAGGATCGCTTCGGCAACACACCTGCACACTATGCTTGCATGCATGGCTACAAGGACTTGGGGGACTTTTTAAGAACATATCAGGTAAACAGAAATGGATTAACAGCAATAGATCTTCTAGATGGTTACAGAAACTACCTGAAACTGTATGATTTGGACTTAAAATCTCTAGAGAACATAGACATACAAAAAAGCAATACTGGTCCTCAGAGAATAAATATTCTTTTGAAAGAACTGAAGAAAAAATGGCAAGTGAATGGTATAGGAGAAGCAATAGCTAAAGTCCATGTCAACTATTCAAGAGGAGAATCCAAAGACATACAAGCAGCTGTATTCAGTTGGGCAGACAGTATAAAGAATGCTGTTGCTAAGAAAAATCCCATGTTTGGCGGGGAACTTCTAATGTTAGGAAGTTCGGCAGACAACGTAAGGCTCTTTTGCCCAGACGAATATGACTGTAATATTATACTGAGCTGTTCTAATGGCTATCCCGATGGAGGCCTGCAAGTGTCACTGAAAGAAATGGGACCTAATTATAGTTGTTGTAAAACAAAAATTGAGGTTTCATCAAACAACAATAACATTACAAGCCTTCTTAAAGGCAATAGCTTCTTAGATACATTTTACAATACAGTTAAGGAATGCCTCTCAGATTTGGAACCTGACGACGAAAGAATGACAATTATTCCACCTGGGATTAAAAGAACTCAAGTTGGAGTGGGGCTCACCCTTGTTTGGACAGGCAAGGAGTTCCCTTTACTGCTGGTGGATGTGGACATTGTGCCCACTATGGAAGCTCCCTGGCCAGCAGACCTGCCTAGGCCACCTCTTACACCGCCTCACATTAAGTCAGTCTATATCAACAGTATTGGCAACGGTGAGTGGAGGTTCTCCTTCGCACAGGCGGAAAACGAAATCATGAAGAATCTGACTCCTGACCAGCGGCGAGTGTTCCTGGCCTGTAAGATGGTTCTAAGTTCCCTCAAAGTGGAAAAGTGGGCACCAAGAGATATCCAGAGCAGATACAAGTATTTTGATAAGATATTCTTCAAAATCCCTTCACCGAAAGGTTTCATTCTGAAAAACACATTTTTCTTGGAATTGCAAGACTTCAAGGACAATGAATATTATTGGGAAGACCGTTTACAGAAAAGGATAAAATCTATATTTGAACGTATGTACAAGAGAGACACCAAAGAACCTCTCAAAGTAAAAGCTTACTTTGCAGGCAGCACAGAAACCTCTTGCATTGGATACGGAGCAGCAGAGATCGTATCATTTTTCACACCTAAGCTTGATTTACATGGAGTATCTGTATTCGAAACTTTAGTTTAACTGCCAACAAGTATTTTGTGATAGACAACAACTTCTTATAGTTTTGTGTTGGACAGTTACAACTTCGATTATTTGACTCAGTATTCGTAATTTGAGTCAAAGTTCATATGTAAATAGTCCTTAAATTGAACATATTGCCTTACTTAGTGTCAGTGCTTTGGGCTTACAGCACCCTTCAAAATTACCTCCAGCATTTCAGTCACCAGATTTATTTCTGACTCCCTCTTTTATCAAACTCTGGTTTACTGCGGAAATATATGTCTGATGGGCTACGTGTAGGATATATATGTATGTAAAGTTAATGGTGGAACAAAACGTTTTTTTTTCTCCGGCAGACAAGGGTGAGTACAAGTTAAAGCACACTAATATGTATATGTGTATATATGTGTGTGTGTGTGTGTGTGTGTGTGCATGTATATGTACATTATATATATATAAGTGTGTGAGTGTGTGTTTGTGTCTGTGTATGGGATCAAAAAAGAAAATAGAAAAATATCACAAAACAAGTAGAAGCAAAATTGTCAGTGTAAGAGAGATCATACGCAGTTGCACTGAAGGTAGTTTGGTAACTTAAAAAAAGCAGAGACGGGAAAAATAATTTGTGCTTCTCATGCTTAAAACGTGCTGGTCCTAGTTGCCCTCAA
Source organism: Penaeus japonicus (assembly GCA_017312705.2). Taxonomy (NCBI): domain Eukaryota; kingdom Metazoa; phylum Arthropoda; class Malacostraca; order Decapoda; family Penaeidae; genus Penaeus; species Penaeus japonicus. The sequence continues at coordinate 10,637 of BOPN01011615.1, read as the reverse complement.
TACTTCAAAAAGGGAAACTTACCAAAACAGTAGACAGCATCCAGCAATAATGTACAGAGATGCAAATCTTGATAAAGTTAAGCAGTATACCATAAGGATCATCTCGAGGAGTTAAGGACTGACAATAAGATGTTGCAAATAAAGATAAATCTTAACAATTAGAAGCCAAAGAAACACGAACTGTAATTCAACTGTAGTATCAATAGATAAGGGCAGGGTGGCTTGATGAAGAAGAGTGTACAACTGTAAAGATCATGGCCTTTTCAGACACAGGTTCAACTGCAACACTGCTTTAATAATAAATGGAAAAAATGTAAAGGAGAAAAAGATTAGATATAATTTAGAAATACCTACTGAAAAACATGTAAGCTCATTTATGTTAAAAGCAAGTCAGTGCCCCGTCAGACCTTCCATATGTCCATTCCCGAGATGACATTCAGGTCGCAAAGAGATCAAAATAAGGATTTAGAAAAGTGGCCACATTTTAGGGAACCTAGAAATCCCACTACTGGATGAAGGGGTAAATTTACTGATTGGAAAGTAGAGCCAAGAGGCACATAAGCCATTAGTTATGATAACAGCCGACTGCTCCCGAGACTAGACTTGATTGCGTGGGGTCTAATAAACCAACATGAGGTGGATCTTGTACCTTACGAAATCGATATGACATGTATTAATGTATATCATGAATTGGAAAGGCTAGATCTTAGTAAATCAATTAACATGGAATTCCCAAAGAGAACAAGAGAAGATAGAAGGGATGATTCAGTTCATGACTAATTTAAAGAAGACAAAAAAGTCTGCAATACTTATTGCTACTCAGTATGATATGCATTTAATATTCGATAATGAACATTTAAAGTTTACAAGAAATTAAAATTTTGCTAAATGATGATTACATAATTTTAGATAATCCTAAATAAAAACGGCATTTCTTAAGATTATGAACCTATTTTGGGTAAACTGATTACTAAAGGATATGTAGAAGTCCCCGACTCGGTTATTAGGAGGAATACGTTAAGATTATGTAGATTCCTCGCCATGGAAAGTTTATATCATCCCACGAAGAGATCATCAGGTATGTAGTTTGAAGCAGAGGCCATACAGCTTAAGATACATCTAACTGCCAATCTAAATCTTCCCTTTTTTTTTTTTTTTTAGTTAAGATAATATTTCTGCGAGAATCGCTGGAGATGGATTCATGATTCAGATCTTTGGTCAAAAAATACAAAAGAGTAACATAGCTCAATAGCCCAAGTTTTGTCGTGTGGAAGGTAGAATGTAATAAAATTAATGGGCTGTTTTATATCTCAAGTTATTAAGGGTTTGTAACCGCCGGTATGCTTAGGCACTGTTTATTTTTGTAGTACTTGAAGGATCAAATTGTCAAGCTACACTTAGAAGTTCTTTCTATTCTAGTATGAATTTTGTATTTTGTATTCAATAATTTTACTGACATGATGATAATTGCTAATGGGTTTATAACACCTATATGATGTGCATTCTAATACTCATACATTAATACATGTTAAATGTTACATGAGATTTAAGTGTATTCATGATATATTATATCATTACAATTTTATCTTTTTGTTTTATTTTGTCTCAAAATTATGGGGAGTATGTTGTGACCAGGTAGACGCCATACATTTGTTTGTTTGTGAAACAGGGAAATTTGTAATTTATTCATTAGCAAGACTACATTTTATCCATACTCTTGAAAGTCTTACCATCCAGAGGGGATCAAGAGTTCATTCTTGTTTATGAGAAAACTTGTGTCTCTTGTGATAATTATTTGTATTGTGCCATAACTAAGACATAGTTGTCAAAAAAGTGTCTTAGTTATACCATGAATTCATCTTATACAACTTATAATCATAGAACGATGTAGTTTATATTATATTAATAAATGTGTACTCATATGAAATTGTTTAAATTCAAAAATGGTACGATATTAGTAAAGATACATTATTCTAAACTCTCGTTGATGTGAAAATAAGATTTAACGAGCAAATGAGGGCGTAGCTGAGTAATGTAACCAATGCTAATGAACTTAATCATTATTGCATAAGAAAGAAGCGTCTAGAATACGCAGGATTTGGAAACTAGTATCCTGACGATATTTGAGTTTATGGCGAACCCCGTTTAGCCATAAACTTCCAGATCTCGTGGGCCAGCACACACACACACACACACACACACACACACACACACACACACACACACACACACACACACATTTATATATATATATATATATATATATATATTTATATATACATGTATATATATGTATATATATACATATGTATATATACATATATATACATATATATGTAAATATATATGTACATATATATATACTTCAGTTAAGAGAGATTTACGAAGACGAAGCTTTGCCCGGGCTATATGCATATATATATATATGTATATATATCTATACACACGATAACTCTCCCCGAGTAACCCGTTTACTGACTGTCTCCCTACAAGCCCATGTACATAAAACATTGATGTTGTTATGATTGTTACGGTCTAGAGGTATGTCTTACATATCGCAATATAAAAATCACGTCACGAAGCTATGTAACACTCCTGACTGAAAATCACAGGTCAACCGGAAGCTTGCTACAATATTTTCTGTTGGGAACTTAGGCTGTGTCACTGTCCATGTAAGATATAAAAGTTATCATTGATTTTATTTTTACTATTGTTTTTATCATCATGATCATTAACATCATAATCATTACTTTTTCTTCCTGATATCATTATTGTCATTATTGCAATAACTATAATCATCATTACTATTACTATTACCAATATCATTATCCTTATCATTATCATCATATCCTCATATCCCTCAGTATCATCATCACCATTATCATCATCTTCATCATTCCTCTTGTTGTTATACATAATATTATCATTGATATTTCATGATTGTTACTATCATTGTTTTTTATCATCATTGCTGTTGCTGTCTCCTATTTTATTATTATCATTACAATTATCATTATTATTGCTATCAGTCTTATTACTATGATTATTATTATTATTATCATTATTGATGTTATTCTTGTTTTTATCACTATCATAATCATTGTGGTTATCAGCATAATCATCATTATTTTTATTGT
>BOPN01011615.1:0-2500 GCA_017312705.2 Penaeus japonicus | reverse complement strand
TCAGTACGGGTAAGGGTGTGTGCACAAAGAACGCTGGTTTTCTTACGCGAGCAACCAGCGTCGAGTGGCGCCGACCCACGCCAAGAATCACACCCTGAAAACAAGTGTAAGTGTGGACAGAGGAAGCAGGCTCGAGCGTGTCGGCGCCGCCAGCCTGCGTCAAGCAGCTTTCCTGGTTCCCCCGGACTATTCTTTCCTGCTCAACTCCAGGGAGTCTGGCAAGATGGACATTGAATTACTTGGTATTTGAGAAACCATCATTGTGGGATAAAAGGAGTAAGCTACACGCAGTCAAGAATGTCGTTACCAAACTATGGGCTGAAATCAGCAAATAACTAGACCGTGAAGGTATCTTGGCTCATCCGTGTATACTAAGAAAATCTTTTCGAGTCCCTTTTTAAGTAACTAAAATATGGCGATATTATCCATACTGTTTTCTATTGCGATATATTTCATGTATTCCTCCTTTTCATTCCCATACAGTTTTGCATCAGTACTCTCGACCAATATTAGCTCATCATCAACCAATGAGCTTGACATGTTTACTACGTAGCTGGTAAATCACAGCTAAATGATACACCTGCTACCATGTCCTTCCCCGAGCTGGTTGGAGCAGATTACCCGCGTCCTTTATGATCACCTACCAGCACCGGAAGCCAGCGTCAGTCTGACCCGATCGGCGCTGGTTACTCGCGCGAGAAACCCAGCGTTCTCTGTGCATGCACCTTAAGGCATGAAATGTGGGTGAGATGCCTGTGGTGAGTTTGTGAAGTCAACAGGCTATTGTTTCTTGGCACAGTAATGGACTACCGGTTGCGTTTCGAATTATGTATGTACAGTCGTTTTAGACAGTCGGAAATATCCAGTTTATAGTCGAGACGAAATTGATAATGACAAACACGTTCAATAATAGTGTTACTGAGTAGATGTTTCTCACGCAAAAATGAAGAATATTCACTCATTCTAAAATCCAATTTGTGCATACAGTTCTTTTCAAAGAAAAAATATGTACCAAAGAATAAAGTAAGTAACTACAATGGTGACCGACATAAAGGAAAGGAGAGGTGGAGCAGAAAAAGAACGTGAAGCAATGATAAAGCTGTTCAAGAATGTTGTCAATAAACCTAGTTGACGTGAGTGAATCCTTTATCAAAACCATCCGGATGTACCCATGTGATGAAGCAAAAGTCAAGAAGCAGCACTGAAGCAGAGCCTCCTACAGGGTTATTTGAGTCTCAGTCAGATACTGATGAAACTGAGCACTTTGGGAAAGATACAAAGAGACCCATTGAGAAGGTTCATGAAGCATCCAAAACATCTAGTGTGGAGAAATATGAAAAATCTTGTGACGAAATACAATAATTTGTCAGAAAAAAAAAAAAAACATTAAGAGGGGATAGTTTTCAACGTAAGTGGAAGGCATGACTTTCTTCGGTTTGCTTTCATTGTTAGTATGCAGAACATGAGTACACTCATAACCACAAACACTGTGCAAATGCATACACAGTTATAGTCTTCAGGAATGATGAGGCAATTTGGAATGAGCAAGTTCTGTGGAAATACAAACTTCTTTACATTCTTTAATAAGAAAACGAGGCAACAAATTCAAGTGTTTTTTTAATTGATCAATTAATTTATAATGAGTAACTGGTAGTACTTTTATCAAAGTGTGATGAAGTAAAGTAACAAGAGAATAAGAAAAGACACAGTTCCCATATCAAAGGTGTAAACAAGGGTGTGATTCCCTTGTCACATATATTTCCAAAACCACCATGAGCTATATCATAGAGGTACTTAATTCTTTATAAACTCAAATAATCACCGGAGAAGTTAAAGAAGCTGGCATATACACTCTACAGATTGATTTAACTCCAGACATACCTATAACTAATCAAGGGGCTATAATTGTCCATTATGCAACTGATCTCGCCGCAGAACACTTTCCATTTGTTGCAAATATCTCTGACAATGAGTCAGAAACATTAATTAATTGAAACATTGGGCAGTATCATAAAATCAAATTACATAGACATCTTTCGATATGTGTCTGACAGTAAGAGTGGAACAGACAATATTTCTTGCCTGTGCGATGGGCTTACTGTATGGATTGCACAAGTATCATCGAATCACATCCATATATGGTGTTATGCTCATGTATTAATTAAAACTAGTGGTACATTTTTGGTCTGTTCAATTCATGTGCAGTGTTTTTGCCAGACTCCTATTAGAAGATATCAGATCTCCTTATTTGTAGTTAATAAGTGAACCAGACCATGTGCATTCTCTCCAATGTGGCCCTGTGCCAGTATGGCTGTTTTGTGGTGTAGTACTTGCAGTCAAGGGTAGATCTTCTGCTTTTACCCATTTTCATAATTTATTTTTTCACATGGCATTATGATTTCATTATGAGATAATATATCGGTATATATGTATTTTTACATATATCTGTGTGCGTGTAAATATGTATATACAAATATACATACATATATATATATATATA
>BOPN01011614.1:7500-10000 GCA_017312705.2 Penaeus japonicus | reverse complement strand
CTCTCTCTTTCTCTCTCTCACACACACACAACTCCCTTCTATTCATTTAGTTTAAGAGATAGTTATTTTCCCGCTTTATGACTCGCATGCAAAATACTCTACTTTGTGGTAGATCAAGTCCCTAGCCCTGAGAAATGATTCAGTAATGAAGTGGATATATAAAAAAAATAATGAGACACATAAGTTATAGATATCTTTTTTATATCGAAAGACAACCCAAACAACGAACACATATGTAAAATGTATCCTGTTTTTTGTCGTCAGTAAGCATATCATTGCTGTTATTACACCCTATTCATGTTACTGTGTCATAATGATAAAAAAACTGGATGTATATTCAGATATTGATATAGCAGTACACTGGTGAGCATTTCGTAGGTGTTGATAAAGAATTGTATGAATAAAACAAAATGACAGAATGATCTAATATTGACAAAACAATGAAAACTTTTTTACTGAAGTTACGGATGCACGAGCATGGAATCTCACTTTTCAATATGTATTGAAAGGAGAAATAGCTGTTACAAGAATATCTAACTATACGTATCTATACATATATAACAAGGAAGATAAGAATATTTAAGATGAGTTCATTATCCATTAGTTTTACATGTTTGCTCGTTCTTAGAATAAAACCTCATGTTTGAATTACTAGCTTCTCTGATGTGATATTTTCAATAACGATCTATTTATCTATATAACTTTATTTTTCACAATAACCGAAAGGAACTTCAAAGCATGTTTTTATTCCGAAGACCAATTATTTACATCACTTTTATGATATCCACGTCTGATTCCAATCTTATACCCTGCAATTTTTCTCTAATGCTCGATATAAAAAGGAAAGTATTCTTGAGAACATTTCCGAGAATTGGTTCTTGCAATGATATACATAAATTGCATTAACCTTGAATCTAATATTAGGAAGTGTAATTACATGAAATTTACCTGGAGGGTTCCCTTTGCAGTTAATTCTCATGGCCAATCAAAGATCTGATCAAGGTTGCCATTATCCTTCACCAATAGACAATCAGCTGTTAAAGACCATTTAGCCCATATGATTAAATAACTCTAAGAATAATGCCTTTATTACTGAAACATTTTCAACTTGACTCTTCATCCCATTCACAGATGACTCTAATTACTGAACAACAACGTGATTATTACGCTACTGCAGTAATACTACTACTAATAATAGTAATAATACTAATAATGATAATAGTAATAATACTAATAATAGTAATAATACTAATAATAGTAATAATACTAATAATAGTAATAATACTAATAATAGTAATAATACTAACAATGATAATAGTAATAATACTAATAATGATAATAGTAATAATACTAATAATGATAATAGTAATAATACTAATAATGATAATAGTAATAATATCAATAATGATAACAGTAATAATACTAATAATGATAATAGTAATAATACTAATAATGATGATAGCAATAATACTAATACTAATAATAGTAATAATACTAATAATGATAATAGTAATAATAATAATAATGATAATAGTAATAATACTAATAATGATGATAGTAATAATACTAACACTAATAATAGTAACAATACTAATAATGATAATAGTAATAATACAAATAATGATAATATTAATAATACTAATACTAATAATAGTATTAATACTAATAATGATAATAGTAATAACTCTACAGTATTACATATCCAACAATCCACATCCCATTGTACGGGAAAACCCGGAACTCTACGCCCGGCATAAAAGACCATTTAAATCTTCTCTGATAAAAAGTTCTTACAGTATTTGAAGTCCGGGCCAATTAACTCCTCCCCTCCTCTTTCCTAATCCGCTGGTTTCACCTATCTCTTTGTATTGCCACTTCCGTGTTTTCTTTTTGTGGGAACAATGGGGAAGCTATGGTCTGTGTTTGTAAAGGTATGAATTCTCCTTTTTTTATGATGTCTTGGCTGGGCATTGGGAGCTGTGAGGGATGGGGATATTGTGGGTTAAAGGGGGAAAAAAACGATGCTGATGTTACTCATAATGAAATGAATAATGACGATGATAATGATGATAAGGATGATACAAATTATGGTATTATTAATAAAGACAATAATGATATATAATAGTGATGTACAATAATGATGATGATGATAATAAGATGTAAATAATGATGATAATGATAAATGGAATAATAATGATAAAAATAATGAGGGTGATAATGACAATAGCAATGTCAATAATTAACAATAATAATGATAATAACAATAATATCAACAATAATAATGATATAAAAGTAATGATAGTAATGATGATAATAATAGTGTTAATCATAATGAAATGATACTAATGATGATGATGATGATGATGATAATAATGATAATGATAATAGCAATGATGAAAACAAATAATGAAAATATTCATAATAACAATTATGACTATGATAGTAATAACAATAATAATAATAATAATAATAATGATAATGGTAATGGTAATATAACAAG
>BOPN01011613.1:10000-15324 GCA_017312705.2 Penaeus japonicus | reverse complement strand
GGCGGGGAAATATTGAGAGAAATGTATGTGTGGATATGCATATGTATATATATATATATAAATATATATATATATGTGTGTGTGTGTGTGTGTGTGTGTGTGTGTGTGTGTGTGTGTGTGTGTGTGTGTGTGTGTGTGTGTGTGTGTGTTTAGATAAACATATATATATAAACAAATCCAGTAAGTGCGTTGACAGAGCGAGCTTGACGCCGTGGCACGAGGCACATGGCACACGGGTCGCCGCCGCTTTTCCGGATTGGCCTGACCTGGCGTTTCTCGGACAGAGTTAAGTGTCCGTGACGGAAGATCTTCCTGTGGAAAATCCTGCGCCAGACACGGAAGGTTTTAGACCTTATACAGAGTCTGACTTTTGGGGAAATTGAGGAGAGAGGGACAGTGAGATACGGGGAGGAAAAGAGGGAGAGTAAAACGCGGATGTTATCTTGAAAATGTGCTCATATTAGGTATTACATAATCTACAGTGTGTACATCGGGAACGTTTTCGCTGTTGACCTCCAGCGTCAGGCGACACAGACGTCAAACATGTAATCTCAAGACGTACGAATAAAAATTATCTATTATCATTATATATCTATATTACAATATGACTCATCATAAAAGAGATTATCAAATATCACTTCGATAAGATTGTCCATCAAAAACAACCTACAAAAAAGTTACAAAGCCAAATATTCCAAGACAGAGGTCATCAACTCCGCAGCCTGCTGCCGTCTTGGTACAGGGGATATGGGGGAATATCGCTGCAGTCAGCACTCTGGCGACAAAAGCTCTTGCTTTTTGGTTCTGCTTCCGCTCCTGACAGACGTGTGTATGATTGCAGCTCGATGCTGGATGTGTCAACGTGTCCAGCCATGATCTCGCCAGACCTTGAGCTGGCTCTGGCCGATGACTCGCGAATGTGACTCTGCATTGGCAAAGAACACCTACACTTGTTTTAGACATTTTAACACTCATGCGGATGAGTGTGCATTATATTCTCACAGAAGTTTGACGGCGAAGTGTAAGGGTTGGTCGACCACGGACAGGGTTGAGTGCGAGAGAATGTGTATAAGAGAGAGAGAGAGAGAGAGTTAGAGAGAGAGAGAGAGAGAGAGAGAGAGAGAGAGAGAGAGAGAGAGAGAGAGAGAGAGAGAGAGAGAGAGAGAGACGAAGACGATGAATCAAGAGCAGAAGAACATTCTCGGCACATTTCCCTCCCCTCCCCACAGTCCTACCGACCACAGCAGGTAGCTCCTCTCCACTCCGCCGTACCCACATACTCTCCGGGTCCATTAAACTTCTCAATCCCAGATTCTCGCGTCGCCATGTAACGCGGCTCACGTTCCTTACGAGTAAATTTCTGCCACCTTACTCCCTGGGCTTTCCATGGCGGTGTTTTTTTGTTTTTGTTTTTTTTATAACATCAAATATCAATTCAAGTCATCACTAAATGAAAGTTTACATGAAACCAATTATCATCAGTATCTTAACGCTGGCCTTAACTTTCCCAGCTTTCCCTACTGAGGGAACCTGAACACCGAAACATCTCCATAGAGGGAGTCACGAGTCTCCTTCATTATAGCGATGTTCTCGTCAGTCTACAACGGGGAAAGGCAGACGTTTGCCTTCTGTTGGAAATCTCGTGTTTCTCCTGTGACTGAGAAGCAGACTTTTCCCTCCATCTCAGGCCTTTCTCCTGTGACTGGGAGGCAGACCTTTCCCTCCATCACAGACCTCTTCCTTCGCTGCACCGGGATGAGCTCTGCATTCGCCTTGGTGTGCCCTCAGGGGCGGGGAAGAGCAGTGGGACCTTGATCATTCATTCCCAGTAAGCAAAAGGGCGAGGAGGGGGAGCTGCGTCTTCCAAGGCAGTCGGCGCGTTTCTCCCCGGAGAGCGTAGGCCTATTCATGGAGTCTTGATTTACGAGGCTTAGCAAGAAACACTCAAGCGAAGAAAAAAAAAATCAAAAAGCCTCTCTAACGATAGACCGAAACTCAAGGGACCCAAAGTGGATTTAGAATGATGGCGGTTCTAAGCGAGTGCTCGGAAACGTGTCTCCGACTCTGATCGAAAATGTGAGATTTCGAATGCAAGACACCCTTTTCATAAATCAGAGAATCTTTCTTAAAGACGGGGGGGAGGCCGTGGCGAGTGAGGAAAAATAGGAGAGGTGGGCTAGCCTCCCCCAACCCCCACCCCCACCCCCACCCTCGCGATCTGCGACACGGAACAAACTCCATCCTTTATTCTCACAGAAGAGCTCATTAGTCCGAAAGTGGAAGAATGGAACATCATGAATCAGATAATAAATAACTAGGAACTCAAGCGTAGAATCAATGAAACAACGTTCAAGTTTCATCTCGAACATCATTAGGAGTTATATTTCTTCCCCTTGGTAAATGAAAGAAAGAAAGAAAAAAAAGACTCTAGAAGACACTAGAGGTTATCGAAAACGCCGGCCCTCACTAGGTCGGGGTGACGACACGAGCGCGGGAAAAAGAGGACCATCGGCATCCATTAAGATAGTCCCTATTATCTCAGCGTCCCCCCCACCCCTTTCTGCTGAGGGAACCCAATAGAAAACTTAATGGCTACTCTCCGCCCTCGATTTCTGCCTTAGAAGAGAGAGAGAAGAGAGAAATGCGAAACCATCCAGCGTGATCTTCGTCGGACGATCAGTCGGTGATGTTTGGGTTCGTGTAAGAGAAATCCTTGAAGGCGGTTTGATCCATCGTCGACAGGATGCTCTCGTCCAGGGGGGTGATGGCGGCCTGGCGCTTGGTGAAGAGGGGGTCGAAGTACTGCACGTCCAGGATGTGTCTCTGTTGAGGGAAGAGGACAAGAGTCAGGGAAGGAATTGAGAGATAATCAGATGAAAATAGGAGAATGGATGGGGATGAATAGATTGACAATCAGATAAAAATAAGAGAATGGATGGGAATGAAGAGATAGACAATCAGATAAAAATAGGGGAATGGATGGGAATGAAGAGATAGACAATCAGATAAAAAATAGGAGAATGGATGGGAATGAAGAGATAGACAATCAGATAAAAATAGGAGAAGGAATGGGGACGAATACTTTGATAATCAGATGAAAATACGAGAATGAATGGATAGACAATCAGATAAAAATGGGAGAAGGAATGGGGACGAATAGTTAGATAATGAAAATAAGAGAATGGATGGGGATGAATAGATTGACAATCAGATAAAAATAGGAGAAAGGGGCGAATAGTTAGATAATCAGATGAAAATAGGAGAATGAAATGGGGAGGAATAGATTGACAATCAGATAAAAATAGGAGAAGGGGACGAATAGTTAGATAATCAGATGAAAATAGGAGAATGAATGAGAAGGAATAGACAGATAATCAGAAGAAAGTAGGAGAATGAATGAGAAGGAAAAGACCTAAAAAGGCGGGGGGTTAATTTACCAATTCTCCTTAAATCACAAACCAAGAGAATCAAGACACAAATATTACACGTGATAAATACTGTTTCGTATGTATGCATGGCAGTTCGACGGCGATGTGTTGCACCCTCAACAAGATGACTCCGTTTAATTCTACAATTTGGTTTGATGATTTATTATCAAGAATTTATAGTATCTTTCGGGTAAATTAGGGAGAAAGAGAGGTAAGGGGAAGAGTTGAAGAAGGGAAATAGTACATACCTTACATACATTTATAAAGTATATATGAATATGTGTGTGTGTGTGTGTGTGTGTGTATATGTGTATGTATGTATTTGTTTGTGTGTTTGTCTGCCTCCCCCCCTCTTTCTCTCTCTCTCTCTTTGTGTGTGTATATATATATATATATATATATATATATATATATATATATATATATATATATGTGTGTATATACACACACACACACACACACACACACACACACACACACACACACACACACACACACACACACACACACACACATACATACATATATATATATATATATATATATATATATATATATATATATATATATATATAAGAATATACATATGTATTCACATATGTATACACACATGCGCACACACACACGCACACACATACATACATACATATATATATATATATATATATATATATATATATATATAGAGAGAGAGAGAGAGAGATAGATATACATATGTGTGTGTGTGCGTGTATGTGTGTGTGTATGTGTGTGTGTGTGTGTGTGTGTGTGTATACATACATCGACTGAAATAGATACGAGCAATAGAAAAGACCTGAGGCGGCAGCGTGATGGATGGGGCGCGGAGGGCAAGGGACACGGAAGCAGGAAGGGATACTGAGCAAATAAGTGAAGCAAAATGAAGGTGATTGATCGGAGAAAGACGATGCACAAACAGCGGGGAAAGAGAGGGAGATTGATGGACGATCGCCCGGTGAAGGGATCAACATGCAAATGATAGCTTGCAACCAAAACGACGTGGCAGATTTGAACAGAAGGACAGTGGGTAAAGAGAGGAAGGAGAAAAAATGGGAGGATGATGATGATTATAACAATAATAATAATAATAGTAAAAGTAATAATAATAATAATAATAATAACAATAATAATAATAATAATAATAATGATAATTGGATAACGGAGAGTCAAGCGAAGGATGGATTGGAAGGAGATCTATTACGAAAGGTGTTACTGAAGGAATATTGCAATCAGACAGACAAAGGAGAGACTTATATGCCCCTTTGTCAATGACTTTCTCAATCCTTTCTTTCGTCAGCAGGGCGCTGCTTGGTTAAAAGGATCCAATCCCCCTTGTTTAAGATCTTTTCCGGAAGACTTTGTGTGGATTTCCCGCCAACACAACACGTACCGAATTTAGTTGTCTTTCATTTTTTAATAGTCCCTTTCCCTTCTTTTCTTTCCAAATATCTCCCTTATGTATATTAAGTCAGGCGACCTTTATTGATGGCGACAGGTCAGAGTTTGCCAGTCCTCCTGGGCCGAAGCTGATTTATGGCGCCTGACGGGGTGCGCACGGCGGCCGTCACTTGTCCTCCGCGCGTCAAGACGTTTCCTCTGTCCTTCAGTCGGGTTTCCTTCCTCGTTCTCCGATTATTTACTATTTTTGTGTGTGCTGTTGTGGTCGTTTTGTTGCTGTTACTGTTTTTTGTTTTGTTGTTGTTGTGTCGTATCACTTCTGCATTATACATTAAGGATCCCTTAAGTGTCTACTATTTTGATAACGCGAAGTAAGGGAGAAATACGTATAGATAAAGAGATTGACAAAGCGATACATTGAGAACAATACAAAAACTGATATACGTATATATATATATGTGTGTGTGTGTGTGTGTGTTT
>BOPN01011612.1:0-10000 GCA_017312705.2 Penaeus japonicus | reverse complement strand
AAAAAATATAAAAAAATATAATTATGATTGTTAGAACAATTAAAGATTATGATAGGATGGGGATGCTTATAATTTTAAATCTACTGTGTATACCTCAAAATAATACCTCATGTTTCATTTAGTTACTCCACAAAATGAACGTTTTCTTTTATATACGCCATCTTACGGCAAGATCTACAACCTCTTCTCTCTACCGACTTCTCCCGGAATACACGCATGTGCATAGCAACTGTTTCTCTGATCCCCACATCAATTATCTTTACATTGGGAAACCAAATTTTCTTAATATACGCATAGAAGATGACACCTCAACAATGATAATAATAATGATGATAACATAAATGATGATAATGACAATAATAATAATGATAATGATAGTAATCATAATATTATTAACTACAATAATAATGATGACAATGAAGATAATAATTATATTAAGAATGCTAATAAAATAATAGAAAAGTTACAAACAAAACAAAACAAAAACCGCAGTTTTCAACTTTAGAAAGGAAAAGGATAAGCCAGATTGTCGTAACAGATGCTACGTGGGGCTTGTATGCTCTGAGGCGAGCCCTCACTTTAGAAAGAATTATAATTCCGGAATAATAAAAAAGAAAAATCACGGTAACTGTTATCATGGCAATAATGCTATGACAATGATAACTACTGTAATAACAATAATAATTACTATAGTAACAATAATGATTACTATAACAGTAATAACGAGGATATTTAAAATAATCATATCAATAATAATGCTAAAGATGAATATGATAATAATATTGATGATTATAGTAGTGATAAAAGTGACGTTAAATCTTATGATAATGATAATAGTAGTAATGATAACGATAATAATAGTAATAGTAACAATAATAGCAAAGGCAATACTGATAATATCAACAATAAAATTAATGATTATAAAAATAAAGATAATGATATCGATGATAATTATAACAAAAATAACAGTAAAAAAGAAAAGAAGAAATTTTACAAACCCCGAAAGAGAATGATAATAATATTGGTAAGTATAATACTAAAAAATTCAATAATCATAATAATAATCTTGGTAATAATGATAGCAATTATAATGATAATTCTATTGAACCTAATAATAATGAAAATTATGGAAATAATAATACAGATAATAATCATCATGATTAAAGGAAAATTTATAAACCTAAAAAAAACAAAAACGAAATAATTATAATTCCGGAATAGTAATGAAAATAATAATGGCTATTGTTGTAACAATAGCATTTATGATAACAATAGTATTATCAATGGTATTAATGATGATGATACTTACTATGATAACAATAGCAATAATGATAATGATAACGATTATAATAATGATAACAATAATTATGTGATGAAAATAATGATAATCGAAATAGCAATAATAATGACAGCAATAAAATCAGTACGATCATAATGATAACAATAATAACAAGAGAAATGACAATAATGATAATGATAAGAATAGCAATAATAAAAAAATAAGAAATTACAAACATTCGAAGAAAAAATAATGATAATCATAATAATAGTGATATATCTGATGATAATAATTATAATGATGATATTGGTAATTATGAAACTATAATTATAATAATGAAAAAATTGACTACTATCAGAATTATTAATTTTATTATCTGTATATTTTGAACTTAACTATTATGATGATTGTTATTTTTATCATTCTTATTGTTGTCACCATCACTATCACTGTTATTATCACTAATGTTATGCGTATCATTATCATTATTGATATTGTTTTTATCATCATTCATTAACTTTATTATCATTATTATCATTAGAATAATGGTAATAATAATGACAATAATGATATCAATAATGATTCTAGAAAAAATATTACATCAAAGAAAGTGAAAAAAGCTGAATGATGATGAAAACAACAACAAAAACAACAACAACAATAATAATAATAACAATTACTATAATAATGATAATGATGATGAAAATACTAATGATAACAATGATGATAATAATAAGATAATAACAAAACAAACAAAAATAATCAAAATAACATATACAGGAAAAAAATCAAGACAAACACCCTTCAAATAGATATCTTACTTAGTTATTATGATTATAAGAATTACGTTATTAGTGATGAAAATAGTGACAATTCTGACAAAAATTATAATGCGAAAATTATAATAATTCAAATAACTATAACTATATTGATGATAATAATAACATTAATGACGATAATGATGATAAAAGTAATGATAAAAATACTAATGGTAATAAGATATCAATAACAATAATGACAATACTACTAATAATAACAATACTGATAGAATACTATTATGGTAGCATTAAAAAGAAAAAAAAAAGTGAAAAAGCGGAAAAATTACAAAATCAAGACTAACACTTGCTTTCAGTCATGTTTTGTTTTATCACGGAGATTATTTCAAAAAAAAATGTTTGAATTACTGTAATTGTAATTAGGTTAAGAATTATGAGAATACTAACAAATGACAAATGATGATAATATTAATAATATTATTAAATATAACGTTCATGTTAAGTATAACAAAAGTAAAGACGATAATAATAATCTTAATAATAACAATGATGATGATAATTATATTAATGATAATAATGATAATGATGATACTAATAACAATGATTATGATGATACCGATACCGAAATGATAATGATAATAATAACAATAACAATGACAATAATAAGAAGAATCTATATCATCACAAAATAAAAGGGGAAGGAATTGAAAAGTTATAATAATCTAGACAAGATAGTGGAGAACGTTTTAAATTAATACTCTGATTAGTATAATTGAAATTACTATGATTTTAATAATTATGTTATTAATGATAAAAATAATGATAATTCTAATAAATATATCGTTAATGATAATGATATATAATAATGATATATAAAAAGGGGGAAAAATAAAAATATAACTCCTAAATACGATCCTAAAAATCCCATAGAAGATAAAAATACGAATTAGAAGTATTCCGATAATAAAAAGGATTATAGTTAAATATCGTTATAATATCGTTATATTAGAGCAAAAAGGAATTGAGAGAAAAAAAGGGGAAAAAATAGAACTATTAGATACGATCCAAAAATAACAAATACGAGAAAGATACAAATTAGAACTATTCTGGTAATGAAAAGGACTTTAGTTAAATGTAATGATTATCGTTATGATATATTAAAGTATGTCCCGGTTTGGCACCATCCAAACGCAGTCGTCCTCGATTACGTTACGTAAAGGTATGTTCTCCCTCAATCAAGACCGAAATGAAATGCAATGACGTTATAGGCACCTATCTTGGGCGAGGAAGCAATATTGCAAGCACCAGTGATCCCTGGCAATTGCCTTAGCGACATCGAGTGACGTCAGATACGACTCTGGTGCCGCTTCATCATCTCGCTGCTTCCGGGTCGACGTAGCAGCATGAAAAGTGGATGCCCATCAACCTGGAACGATATCAGGCCATTTCAGCATCCCCTGGCCTGAAAAGATGAATATAAACATTAGTTGCAGTTGCCAGATGTCACCTGAATCATTTCGCTGCGCTTCCATCTGCTCTCCTGCGGCGTAAATCGCGTTGTCACACTGCAATACGTAATCGCTTGTACACAGAACATGCGAGCTTTTATTGGATAGAGAAGGTCGGGAGGTAGTTTTCTAAGCAGCATATTTTTTAGACATTTAATCAGTTTTGCATTTTTACTTTTTTTTCATCTTTAAGAGCTTTTACGCCTTTTCAGCATATTTTATTCCCGACATTATTTTGTTTACATTTGGGTTTATGTTTATTTACGTTTATTATTTTCCTTCGGTGTTTGAAGAGTCATTTTTATTTTTCACTGATTCCATTTTAAAAATAGTATTTTATTTTTAGTCATTTTACGCGTTTATCTACTTTTACGTAGTATTTTAAGATAACTGGAAAGCTCTGTATATAAGAGCAGCCACGTGGGCGCTTCCAGCCTTTGTTCAACACTTATCTTTTCAGAGAGCTCTGTTCTCGCTTTTCGAGTACCGTGGCTGATTCTTCCTATTTCGTCTAGCAATCAGATAAGTTATTGGTCGTGTACAGCTGTGAGATTTAGGTCGAGAGCGCGGTGATTATTGCATCAAAATTAACACCAGGTATAACAAAGACAAAGTGCCTTCTTTTTACTTTTTACTGTAGAAAACTATATATTGTGGTGTCATCTATGTGATTGTGTTATTCGCCATATTTCATTTATAGTAGTCGAGCTAATAGTTAGTTTGACCCTATACACAGTTATTTTAGTATAATTATTAAGTTACTCTATATTCATTATTTAGGAAATTGTCTAGTATTATAACTGTATTTACGCCTCCACATCCATTTTAGATTAATTTATTGGGGCGACATCAACCCTGATTTCTATGTTGATCCGTTTCGCTATTTTTTTTTTTTTTTTTTTTTTTGGGGGGGGAGGGGGATTAAGATCCATTTTGCTACTGCTCGTAAACCATCGGATGTTTATATATGTATAAATATATGTCACATCTTCAGTGGTGTCTAAGAATGAACGTTTGTGGAGCAAAGGCCAACATCTATCAAGTTCATTAATTTTTACTTACATATGTCAATTGTTCTTTTATTGAATCATTACGGTATTTCTGCACATAATAAACGGAATTACCTGTGAAGTGTTTCTGAATCACATATTTTAAATACCGAGTGAAGAATTATTATTTTAAAGCTTATATGTTCATTTAAAATCATTTTAATTCATCTTCCTTCGTGGATACTTTGTCGGAAGGATGTGACGAAATACTTTACCTTAAAACTGGAGAAAAATATTAATTTGATATACAAATTTTACCTGCGTTACTGCATTCTACCATCTTCCTCTCATATTAATTTGAATACTGTATCTGAAACGAGGATTTCAGCTTTCAATCTGAAGAGAATTATTCAATTATTCTTACCGAACAGAAAGATTAACTTGAATACTGTATCTGAAAAAGAGGAAAGATATTAACATAACATTATTCTAATGCTATTCTACCCTGAAAATGCTTGAGTTTACGTTAAAATTATTATCAAGTGAAATTGATTGCACCAGCGTATGTGAATGAGTAATGGATATACTCCTGAGCTAAACTTTTATCATTTATTAAGAAACTTGGTCACAGAAGAAATTTATGTACTTACCTGGAAGCTGGTCTCATCGCTTTTAAAGATTGGGATCACTAGTTACCCAAGAGTTGAAGTCGTCTCAGATGACGGGTTCTTGGATTATTATTTACCTATGGTTGAAGTCTCCAGATACGTGTTAATTACTCTGAAGGCTCGCACATATATGAATAATTAGCACACATCGAGTCGGTTTAATCACTCAGTCTCTCATTCATTTACTCACTTACTCGTTCGTTACTTATTCGTTTATACGTTCATACATCTCATACACCCACCACGCCCCCTCGATTCGCACACTAGCAAACCACTTTCATACACGCATAATATACACATATACATCCACGCCCACACTCCTGTCTTTCCCTCACACTCTCTTGCACACATACATATAACGTTCACAGACGTAAAAAAACTGGGTGGTGGCAGCAAAGGTAGTGTGACGTGCCAAGCGGGCTAATTCTATGCATATAATCATTACACATCTCCATATCAAACTCATCTCGCACTGACCCATTGCACTGTCTTTCCGCACATCTGCAGGTAGGACATCTATTTAGTATTCAATGGTACTATTTATATTCCCTACAGAAATCGGACGTTCCCACACCTCAGCAACTACTAAATACGATCTTAAAAATGCCAAAAATGACAAAAATACATATTAGAACCATTCTGCTAAGAAAAGGGATTATAGCTAAATACGCTGATTATCGTCCTATTACAGCAGAAAAGGATTTCAGAGAAAAAAGTGGATAGAAAAAAAATACAACTACTAAATAGGATCCTACAAATACCAGAGATGATGAAAATTAAATGCTCTGATTATCGTTATATTAGGGGAAAAGGAAATGAGAAAAAAGGGGAAAGAAAAACAAAAATGCAACTACTAAATACAATCCTCAAACTACCAAATCAGAAATATTCTGATAATGAAAAGGACTATAGTAAAAAAGCGCTGATTATGGTTATATTACAGAAAAACTGGAAAGAAAGAAAGAAAAAAAAAACCCTACAAATGCCAAATATGATAGAAATACATATTAAAATCATTTTGAAATGAAAAGGATTATAACTAAATACGCTGATTATCATTAAATTACAGAAAAAAGGAATCAAGATAAAAGGGGGGGGGGAGAAAAGAAAATACAACTACTAAATACGATCCTAGAAATATCGAAGATAATAAAACTACAAATTAGAACTATTCTGATAATTAAAAGGACTATAGTTAAATGCGCTGATTATCGTTTTATTAGAGAAAAAAAGCATTGAGATAAGAAAGGGGAAAAAAATGCAACTACTAAATACGATAGAAAGAATTCTAAAGATGATAAAAATACAAATTAGAACTATTATTATAATGAAAAGGATTATAGTTAAATGCGCTAATTATCATTATAATAGAGCAAAAAAATATTCAGAAAAAAGGAAAAACATGCATCTACTAAATACGATCCTAAAAATACTAATGATCATAAAAATACAAATCAAATCTATCCTCATAAATCGCTGATTATCGTTATATTAGATTTTTGTCTCTCTAATATAACAATAATTGAGAGAGAGGAGAGGAAATAAGATAAAACAATCCTAAAAAAACAAAGATGATAAATATACAAATTAGAACCTTCTGATAATGAGAAAAATTGTGGACAAATATGGAAATTTTCGTTATATTCGAGCAAAAGAGAATTGAGAGGGGAAAGAAAAAAATTACAAGTAAATACGATCCTAAAAATACAGATGATAAAGATATAAATTAGAATCATTCTGGTAATGAAGAGGACAATAGATAAAAGCTCTGAATATCGTTATATAAGAAAAAAGGGGAAAAAATATAAACTATTAATCACGATCCTAAAAATACCAAAGATGATAAAGATACGAATTAGAACTATTCTGATAATTAAAAGAACTATAGACAAATGCGCTGTTTATCGTTATATTAGATCAAAAAGGATCTAATATAAAAATACAAATTAGAACTATTCTGTTAATGAAAAGGAATATACCTAAATACACTGATTATCGTTATATTAGAGCAAAAAGGAATTGAGAGAAAAGGGGAAAGAAAAAAATGCAATTAATTTATACAATCCTAGATTGTATAAATTGAGAATTATTCTGACAATAAAAAAGACTATAGTTAAATGACATGATTATAGTTATATTATAGCAAAAGGGAATTGACAGAAAAAGGAGAGAGAGAGAAAAAAAAAACGATCCTAATAATACCAATGATGATAAAAATACAAATTAATACCATTTTGATAATCAAAAGGATTATAACTGAATACGCTGATTATCGTTATAATAGCAGCAAAAGCAAATTAAAACAAAAAAGTGAAAGAAAGAAAAATGAAACTAATAAATACAATCCTAAAAATACCAAATAGGAAAAAATACAAATTACAACTATTCTGATAATTATAGTTAAATGCACTGATTACCGTTATATTAGAAAAAAAGGGGAGATAAAAAAAACAAACAACGATCCTAAAAATACAAAAAATTATAAAAATATAAATTAGAACCATTTTGATAATGAAAAGGACTATAGTTAAATGCGCTGATTAACAAAGATAATGAAAATACAAATTACAACCATTCTGATAATGAAGAGGATTGTAATTAAATGCGATGATAATCGTTATATTAGAGCAAAAGGAACTGACAGAAAAAGGGGATAAAAATGCAACTACTTAATACGATCCTAAACATAAAGATGATAAAAATACAATTTAAAACGATTCTGATAATGAAAACAACTATGGTTAAATGCGCTGATTATCGTAATATAAGAACAAAAAAGAGTTGAGAGAAAAAAAATGCAACTACTAAATATAATCCTATAAATATCAAAGATGATAACAATGCAAGCTAGAACTATTCTGATAATGAAAAGGACTATTGTTAAATGCGCTGATATTCGATATCTTAGAACAAAAGAGAGTTGAAAAAGGGGAAAAAATGCAAATACTAAATAGGATCCTAGAAATTCCAAAGATAAAAATACACATTATAAATATTCTGATCATGAAAAAGATTATAAGCTGATTATCGTTGTATTACAATTGAGAGAAAAAAGAGGGAAAGAAAAAAATAAAAACAACGAGCTACTAGTACCAAATTGATAAAAATACAAATTAGAACAATTCTTATAATGAAAAGGATTATAGTTAAATGCGCTGATTATCTTTCTATTAGAGTAAAAATGAATTGAGAGAAATAAGGGGAAAGAAAAAATCAACTACTAAATACGATCCTAAAAATACAAATGAGAACCATTCTGATAATGAAAAGGACTATAGTTAAATGTAAGCAAAATTATGTGAGAGCAAAAAGAAATTGAGCGAGGAAAGGAGAAAAAAAAAGAATACAACTAACTATTTTTGTAATGAAAAATACTATAGTTAGATATGCTGATTATCGTTATATTAGAGCAAAAGGGAATTTCGAGAAAAAGGGGAAAGGAAAAATAACGATCCTAAAAATACCAAATATGAAATATGAAAAAATCCAAATTAGAACCCGTCTGATAATGAACAAGATTATAGCTAAATGCTATAGTAGAGCAAAAGGGCATTGAGAGATAATAGGGGAAAGAAAACAAAAATGCAATTACTAAATACAATCGTAAAAATACAAAAGATGATAAAGATAAAAATTAGTTCTATTCTGATAATGAAAAGTTATTATCGTTATATTAGAACAAAAAGGAATATAGAGAAAAAAGGGGAAAAAATAACGATCCGAAAAATACAAAAGAAGATGAAAAAAAAAAAAAAAATCATTCTGATGATGGAAAGAATAATAGTTAAATGCACTGATTTTCATTATATTAGAGTTAGCGCAATTGAGAGAAAAAGTGAAAAGATTAGTTACAACTACTAAAGGCAATACTAAAAATATCAAAGATAATAAAAAAAAAAGAATTAGAATCATCCTTATAATAAAAAGGGCCATAATTTGCTGATTATCGTGATATTAGAGCAAAAATGAATTGAGGGAAAGATGATAAATATGATAGATATGCATATCAGAACTATTCTGATATTGAAAAAGACGACAATTGAATGAGTTGATTATCGTTATATTAGAACAAAAAAAGAAATGAGAGAAAAAAAGGGGAAAGAAAAAAAAACAAAAACAACCCTGTAAATGCAACAGATGATGATAATATGAATTAGAACCATTATGATAATGAAAAAGATTAAAGATAAATACTTAATACGATCCTAAAAATAAGAAAGATGATAAAAAATACAACTACTAAATACGACCCTAAATATACAAATGATAAAAATCAAAATTAGAACCATTCTGATAATGAAAAGGATTATAGCGAAATGCATTGATCATCGTTACATTAAAGCAAAAAGGAATTGAGAGATAAAAGGGGAAAGATAAAATACATCTACTAAATAATAAATAAAAATACTAAAGATAGTAAAGAACAAACAAATTAGAACCATTTTGATCATGAAAAGGACTGTAGTTAAATGCGCTGATTATCCTTATAAAAGAGGAAAATGGAACTGAGAGAAAAACGGGGAAAGAGAAAACTAAAAACAATCCTTAAGATATCAAAGGTGATAAAAGATACAAATTAGAACCATTCTGATAATAAAAAGGATTAAAGCAAAATGCGGTGATTATCTTAATATTAGATCAAAATTATTATATTTATTTCTAATATAATTATAATCAGCTTTATAAGCAATTATAATTTTCGTTATCTGAATGGTTTTGATTTGTATTTTTATTGTTTTCGGCATTCTTACGATGGTATTTAGTAGTTGTATTTCTTTTA
>BOPN01011611.1:5000-7500 GCA_017312705.2 Penaeus japonicus | reverse complement strand
CTCTCTCCTCATCCAACGGGCAGTTTGCTATAGCAGTGAGGCTTTCTTTCTGTAAGCCAGAGATCCTTGGCGGAAGACTGCCGGATAAGAGGACATCCTGCTAAAAGTTAATATAGAGAGAGGCCGTAGTCGAGCCATATATACTGTGTGTGTATATATATATATATATATATATATATATATATATATATATATATATATATATATATATATATATATATATATATATATATATATATATGCGTTATCATTGTCCAATGGTGTGCAACGGGCGGTACGAGACAGACACGTTGTAAGATAAGTAGTGTGCTCCAGTTCTATGTACAGGTTTTTGTTATAAGCCCATCATGTATGTGTATATATCCATGCCAAGTAATTAAATATCAGTTTTATGCATGTGTTTCTTTTCGTGATTACATGTTGTTAACAAAGAGTTGTGCCCAGGCTCTTTTGGTTGTGTACCGGAAGTAACAGTTAAAACAAACTTCACGAGCAACATTTATCCCAGACCCACCGTGGCTTCGGCAATCTATGAAACAGTACAAAGATTAATCATGGCAAGCTCCATAAGAAATGAACTTGCATTTTACTTGAATATTCAGTCAATGATCCCTGCAACGTCGCAACTCGTGTCTCGGTCGCAAATGAAGCGTAATTGCGAGCCGCCCGCTGTGCCCAATCGAAGAACGACTTGAGCAGCCGCCGAAATGTCGGCCGCTGCTCAACCCTATCGCCAATTCCTCAAGCTGGAGCTAAAAGCACTAAGAAACACGTCATAAAAGAATTACGCTCTTACCGGCTTCCTCAGAAAACAAGATTGATCGTTCTTGTATATTTGCTGCAGGTCTGAACCCCCGCAGACACACCAAACCAGAAGTTTTTAGCTACGCCTGCAGCTACGCCCCAACCTTGGAAGGGATGTAGTGAATTATCTCCCGATTGGAAAACGGGCTATCTTTGAGGGGATCCCAAGCTATTCGTGGCAGGGTTGGACGCCTGGAAATTATTACCCGTGGCCACCAGGGACCAGCACCGTGACATTGCAACACTTCTTTGCATGGTGCTCACCAAGGATAATAAAATATTATATCCATGTTTTGACTTTCCCGTCATTTCATTTTCTCATTTTTTGTGTTTTTTATGTTGATTTTAAACACTTGAGCAAAGAAAGTCTCACACCTCCTAAAAACCATAACTGCTGGTTACCGCCTTAAAGACGTTGACTGAGATGTCCGTAGAGGAACAAGCGACTCTCGCTCACACGGCCGAAGCTACAGGTACTCTCTCTCCTCATCCAAACGGTCAGTTTGCTTCTAGCAGTGAGGCTTTCTTTCTGTAAGCCAGAGATCCTTGGCGGAAGACTGCCGGAGAAGGGGACCTCCTGCTATAAGTTGATATATAGAGAGACCGTAGCCGAGCCTGTATCTTTATTATATTTGTGTTATAATCTAGTGGTATTCATACGTTGTAAGATAAGTTATATGTAAAGGTTTTTGTTATAAGCCCATCATGTACGTATATATATCCATGCCAAGTAATTAAATATCAATTTTATGAATTTGTTAACAAAGAGTTGTGCCTAGGCTCTTTTGGTTGTGTACGGGAAGTAACAGTTATACAAACTTCACGAGCAACATTTATCCCAGACCCACCGTGCCTTCGGAGAGTGCTTACCGCTCGGCCCACTCCGTCGGCAATCTATTACAAAGTACAAAGATTAATTATGGCAAGCTCCATAAGAAATGAACTTGCATCTTACTTGAATATTCAGTCAATGATCCCTGCAACGTCGCAACTCGTGTCTCGGTCGCAAAGGAAGCGTAATTGCGAGCTGCCCGCTGTGCCCAATCGAAGAACGACTTGAGCAGCCGCTGAAATGTCGGCGGCTGCTCAACCCTATCGCCAATTCCTCAAGCTGGAGCTAAAAGCACTAAGAAACACGTCATAAAAGAATTACGCTCTTACCGGCTTCCTCAGAAAACAAGAACTCTGTAAAATGCCCATCTAAGCCCAGAGGCCGATTGCAACTCGCCCTTTTTCGGCAATCTAAGCAACGGGATAGGGTCGTTAGCCTTTGCCCAAGCGCCCACAGGTGCGGAGGTCACGGCGGACTCAGGGCCACCATCAGCTATGTCGGGATAATCGCGATTTCAGATTTCTTCACACTCTAAAGGCTAATCCTGCCACCTTTATCCTCCCATAAAAGAGCGGAGAGGTTGTCAGACTTCCCGAGAAACACAAGAGTTGCGTCAAAAAGTATGACGTAACCTTTAAGATTTCAGTGTCAGTTCTGCAGAAATCTTTCATTCCAGCACTTCATGCCATCCATGAACTTATCTTACCAGAAGTGTTGCTTCAGCAGAGTCAAAATCCTCCCTTTTAGTCCTTTAGGTAAGAGGCGAGGAGGAGGGCGTAGGACTCTCCCTGTTTCCGAAGACATGGCGTGTGACTGTGATATGATATTGCTGGGAGGTGATTGGTGGATGCATCTTGGGGTCGT
>BOPN01011610.1:0-2500 GCA_017312705.2 Penaeus japonicus | reverse complement strand
GCCCTGCCCATCTCCATTTTAGTTCACTGATTGTTTCCAAAATATCTCTCACTTTTGTTTGTTCCCTAATCCATTCAGCTGTTTTCCTATCATGCCATGTGATGTTAAGCATTATTCGTTCATGGGCTCTTTGCATTGTTCTTAGTTTCTGCACCATATGTGACAGTTGGTAGAATGCACTGATTGTAGACTTGACGTTTGAGAATTAGTGAGATGTCCTTGTTCTTAAATATTGTACTTGCTCTGCCAAAAGCTTGCCATCCTATTGTTATTCTTCGTTTAATTTCTTGTTCTGTGGAGGTTGAGTTTGCAGAGATAAGCTGTCCTAGATAGATGTAGTTTTGGACCAGTTCAATCACATTGTTATCAGGTTCTATTTTGAAATCTTCATTTAGGTGACTGTTTGTGTTTATTTTGGTTTTCTCCAAATTCATACTCAGCCTAACCTTCAAACTTTCCACATTGAGTTCGTGTAACATCTGGTTTAATTCCTGTCTGTTCTTAGCAAGAATTATAATGTCGTCTGCGAATCTAAGATGGTTTAAGTATTCGCCATCTATTCTGATGCCTTTTTGATCCCAGTTAAGTTTCTGAAAAACTTTCTCAAGACAAGCAGTGAACAGTTTCGGTGAGCTTGTGTCACCTTGTCTGACACCTCTTTCAAGTTTGGAAGGTCTGGATATAGCCAAATGAGCCAGATTCGATTTTTTTTTCTTTTTTTTTTACACTGACCGCCCCCCCCCCAGCCCTGAACTCATGACCAGGTGGCCCATATTGCTCATGGCTCTTATCTTCCCCATGTCATCTTTATCATTCTCTTATTTACTTGTCTGTTTATTCCTTTTCTGTTTCGTCCAGGAGAGACAAGATGGCCGTGTCTGGGGTTCCTCTTCTGCTGGTGGTTCTCGCGCTCTTTGGAGGACAGGTGGGTGAGGGAAGGCAACTTTTGTGTCAAATACATGCATACATGAAAGTGATTTATTCCATCGGTTTCACGAAATATGAAAATGGAGCCGCCCGTTGGCCACAGAGATAGTAAGAAATTCCTCTCTCTTCACCCCTCCCTCCCGAACGCCCCTCACAATATACACACTTAATGTATTTTCTCTTTCTTCTTCTTCTTCTTCTTTTATCTCTCTCTTTCTTTCTCTCTCTCTCTCTCTCTTCTCCCCCCCCCCTAATCCTTGTACCCTCTCTCTCTCACTTTACATATCCCTCACTCCCCCCCCCAAAAAAAAAAAAAAAAAAACGCAGCTGTCAGCTGGCAAGCGGCTGTCGACCCGCGAGTGCGGCGCTGACGGCGGGGAGTGCGTGGCGGCCGGAAGATGCATGAGCCCCAACGTAGCGGCAGAGGCTTGCGACAGCGGAGCCTCCGTGTGTTGCAATCCCACGGGGTTGCAAGCCTTCAAGCAAACTTTGGAGCTGGACGGCTTCGAGATCGACTTGCGAAGTACTCCTATAATCCATTTTCTGTATAATTTCCTTTCTTTGCGCATACGATTTGTCTCTGCGATGAGAAAGGAGAGTCCGAGTGAAATATGAAATAACAGTAATAAGTTGCGATATATAAGTTGCTTTGTGAAAGTTGCGACTTGTGTGTGTGTGTGTGTATGTGTGTGTGTATGTGTGTGTGTGTGTGTGTGTAAGTGTGTGTATGTGTGTGTGTGTAAGTGTGTGTCCGTGTGCACATATATTTACTCATTTATGCATTGATTCACAGTTAACCCATGCAGTAACAAGAAATGTCTCAATTGGTACGGTGGGTCCTGGGTGAGTGACCCCGCCACGTGCGTGTACAAAAACAGGATAGTGAATTACTGCGCAACTACGAACCTGTGGTGCTGCGCCCCCCCGTGCAACGAGAAGAGGCGCTGCATCAGTAGGAAAGGCTATTGCGTCCCAAGAAGGACTCTCTGCCCCAGCAATCGCTCGAGGCACAGGATGTGTCGCGGGAAGATGTGCTTCTGCTGCCTCCCTTGTAGGACTTAAGCGCCATTTCTCGCTCGCCCTCTCTCTCTCTTTTCTCTTGATGCTTTTTCATCTTATTTCCATTGCGCTAGCTTTTCGTCCGTCTTCTTCTTCTTCTCCTTCTTCCTCTCTCTCCCTCTCTCTCTAAACCATGGAATTGCTATGAAATATATGAAAAAATGAGCCAATTTGTCATAGAATGCAATGATTGCCGAAGTATTCAATACTAACAATACTAACCCAGAAATTATTACACGAACTATCTCTCACAGCTTTCCAGCCCCCGCCTTGCCCTTGCCGGGACCCAAAAGGTTAGCTGATGTTGCTTTTTTTTTGTGAGTGTGTGATTCCGGCCTCTAAGATCACAAAGATGAGACTGCGTAATCTTGTCATTCTAATCATATTTATCATTATTTTTTTTTAAAGCGAAGTGTATGTTATGGTGCATGATCACAATAACGTTTGTAAATATCACTATGAATTACATATATGAGTGCCTTGTTAAGTCGAACCTCCTATGTTTGAGGTTCAG
>BOPN01011607.1:12500-15359 GCA_017312705.2 Penaeus japonicus | reverse complement strand
GGCGGGGAAATATTGAGAGAAATGTATGTGTGGATATGCATATGTATATATATATATATAAATATATATATATATGTGTGTGTGTGTGTGTGTGTGTGTGTGTGTGTGTGTGTGTGTGTATGTGTGTGTGTGTGTGTGTTTGTGTATGTGTGTGTGTGTGTGTGTGTGTGTGTGTGTGCACATGTATATCTATGTATGAGTCAGAAAGCGAGGAAAAGTAAAAAGGTTCTCTCTATCTATCACCTATGAAAATAGTCATTCACCAACCCCCTTCTAATCACCAGTTTTGCATTAGATACCGAAGAGATTAGCAAGCATCCCGACACATTAAAGAAAACAGTTCCCGTTTTCGTTTTATCATCCCCCATTAACAAAAAACAAAGACAAAAACGAAGACAGAAAGAGCAACGACCGAAGGTAGTAGACACCCAAAGTTAAAGCTATGCTCGCAGGCAAGCAGTCGTAAAGTCACAGTTAACTTGACAATAAACGAAGATAAGAAAAGGCATAATTGACCAAAATCCGTTATGATTGTCAGTATGACCTACCCCAACCCATGGCAACTTGCCCCCCCCCCCCCGCCCCACCCTAACCCCACCCCCCTTGCTAAAATGCGGTTTTCGAAGGGGGTTGATGACCTTTGTGACATTAGAGAAAGGTTTGCTTTAAGTACTTGGCTTTTCATTTTTTTATTTTTTCTATAGCTGTGTAGGAGGAAAACACAAATTTTTCTTTTCCTTATCATTATTATCAATCATCTGCATCATCATGGTCATAATTAATATTATTATTATTATTACTATCACTATCATATTTTTTTATTGTTAACATAAATATCACCATCCTTTTGATTGTTATTGTCTTTATCATCCCTTTTATTATCATTATCACTTTCTTACTGGGATCGCCAGTATTCCTGTCATAGTGTGACTAAATATTATAGCATCATATATGCCTTGAATATATTTTCAACAGAAAAAGGAAAATATGATATTTTTAAAGTGTGAGTATGTGTGAGATTCAGTAACGCCATGTTTATATGCATATATAATTATATATATATATATATATATATATATATATATATACATATATATATATATATATATATATATATATATATATTTATACATATATATATAAATATATATATATATATATATATATATATATATATATATATATATATATATATATATATATATATATATATATATACATACATACATACATACATATATATATATATATATATATATATATATATATATATATATATATATATATATATATATATATATATATACATGTATACATACATACATACATACATACATATATATATATATATATATATATATATATATATATATATATATACATATATATATATATATATATATACATATATATATACATATAGTTTATGTGTGTGAGTGTGTGTGCGTGTTTCATCCTCCTTTAATGACAGAGCCTCTAACGACCATAGTCATAACTACGCCCACTTTTACACGCACTCAAACACACACACACACACACACACACACACACATACACACAATCATCTATGGGTGATCAGACAGACAGACAATCAAATAGATACCTCTCTTTATAATTACATTACTCTGCATATGACATATAAGTGTATCCAATAACCACTAATTTTCCTCCAATCAATAAATCTTCCAGAATGCCATCACTAAAATACATCATTAAACGGCGCTTAATTTTCGCGTTCCGTCTTTGTCGTTATTGTTATCATTATTATCGTTATAGTTATCGTCATCATCTTCATTTTCATTTTCATCCGCCGCCTCCTCTTTATCATCATCATCATTATCACCATAATCATCATCCTCACCACCACCACCATAATCATCATCATCACCATCACCACGACTATAATCATTATCATCACCACCACCACCATAATCATCATCATCACCAACAGAACCACGACCATAAGCATCACCACCACCACCATAATCATCACCACCACCATAATCATCATCATCACCACCACAACCACGACCATAAGCATCACCACCACCACCATAATCATCATCATCACCATCACCACGACCATAATCATCATCACCACCACCATAATCATCATCACCACCACAACCACGACCATAAGCATCACCACCACCACCATAATCATCATCACCACCATAACCATCATCATCACCACCACAACCACGACCATAAGCATCACCACCACCACCATAATCATCATCACCACCACCATAATCATCATCACCGCTACCACCATAATCATCATCATCACCACCAGAACCACGACCATAAGCATCATCACCACCACCACAATCACATCCTCACCACTACCACCATAATCATCATCACCACCACCACGACTATAATCACTATCATCATCATCACCACCACCACAATCATCATCATCACCACCATAACCATGACCATAAGCATCATCACCACCACCACCATAATCACATCATCATCATCATCACCACCACCATAATCATCATCATCACCACCACCACCATAATCATCATCACCACCACTATTTGAGTCACATTCTTCTTGAAAAGTATTTCACAAATGACTGCTTTTTAATTAATAAACCTTCCACGGCTAACATTCAAATAAAAAGGAGCAAATAATGTTCATTATAGATAAAAACAGAAATTTCCTTCTAAATAGATAAATTTAAATCACTACAGAAGTGTAATTCAATGACAGATATTTATCATTCTTTCGTTTTTTCTGACGATTTACACTATTCCTTCTTTGTCTTAAGGAAAGTTATCATCATGTTTTTTTCTTTCTTTCTTTCTTTCTTTCTCTTTTCTTTTTTTCTTTCCTAAAGCCGTTAAA
>BOPN01011607.1:5000-7500 GCA_017312705.2 Penaeus japonicus | reverse complement strand
CTCTCTTTCTCTCTTTCTTTCTTTCTCTCCTTCTCTCTTGCCCTCTTCCCTCACTTTTTCTCCTCTTTCTCTATCTTGCCCTTTCCCCTCTATTTCTCCCTCTATTTCTTCCTCCCTCTTTATCTCCCTCTCCCGTCCCCGTTCCCCTCTCTTTCTCCTCCTATCTTTCTCTCCCTCTCTCTTTCTCTCCCGCTCTTTTTCTTTCTCACTCTTGCCCCTTTCCCTCTCTTTCTTCCTTTCCCTCTCTTTCTCCCTTTCGCCTCTCTTTCTCCCTTTCGCCTCTCTTTCTCCCTTTCCCCTCTCTTTCTCGCTCTCCCTTCCACTTTCCTAACTATTCAATATCATTATCTTTTTTATATATATTATATGTCTCTATCTATATATTATATATATTTTATGTTCCATGTACGTATTATGTATGTATGTACGTGAACTTGGTAAGTGTCCATGATTTTTTTTTTTTTTTTTTTTTTTTTTTTTTTTATTTATTTTTTTTTCTTTTCTGTCTTCTTCTCCCTTTTCTGCCTCTCTTTTCTCCCTTTCATTCTTCTCCTCCCTTCCCCTCTCTTTTCTCCCTTCACCTCTTTCTCCCTTCCCTTCTCCCTTCTGCCTCTCTTTCTCCCTTTCCCCATTTCTCCCTTTCGCCTCTCTTTCTCCCTTTCCCCTCTCTTTCTCCCTTTCCCTATATTTCTCCCTTTCCCCTCTCTTTCTCCCTTTCGCCTCTCTTTCTCCCTTTCCTATATTTCTCCCTTTCTGCCTCTCTTTCTCCCTCTCTTCCCCTCTTTCTCCCTTTCCCATATTCCTTTCTGCCTCTTTTCCTCCCTTTCCCTCTCTTTTCTCCCTTTCCCTATTTCTCCCTTTTCAGCCTTCTTTTCTCCCTTTCCCCTCTCTTTTCTCCCTCTTCCCTATATTTCTCCCTTTGGCCTCTCTTTTCTCCCTTTCCCTCTCTTTCTCCCTTTCCCTCTCTTTTCTCCTTTCCCCCTCTCTTTTCTCCCTTTCCCCCTCTCTCTTTCTCCCTTTCCCCTCTCTTTCTCCCTTTCCCTATATTTCTCCCTTTCGCCTCTCTTTCTCCCTTTCCCCTCTCTTTCTCCCTTTCCCTATATTTCTCCCTTTCGCCTCTCTTTCTCCCTTTCCCCTCTCTTTCTCCCTTTCCCTATATTTCTCCCTTTCGCCTCTCTTTCTCCCTTTCCCCTCTCTTTCTCCCTTTCCATATATTTCTCCCTTTCGCCTCTCTTTCTCCCTTTCCCCTCTCTTTCTCCCTTTCCCTATATTTCTCCCTTTCGCCTCTCTTTCTCCCTTTCCCCTCTCTTTCTCCCTTTCGCCTCTCTTTCTCCCTTTCCCTCTCTTTCTCCCTTTCCCTCCCTTTCTCCCATTCCCTTTATTTCTCCCTTTCGCCTCTCTTTCTCCCTTTCGCCTCTCTTTCTCCCTTTCCCTCCCTTTCTCCCATTCCCTTTATTTCTCCCTTTCGCCTCTCTTTCTCCCTTTCCCCTCTCTTTCTCGCTCTCCCGTCCACTTTTCTATCTATTCAATATCATTATCTTTTTTATATATTTTATATGTCTCTATCTATACATTTTATATATTTTATGTTCCATGTACGTATTATGTATGTATGTACGTGAACTTGGTAAGTGTCCATGATTTTTTTTTTTTTTTTTTCTCGGCGGAAATATATTCATGAATATTCCTCCTCCCCCCTACCCCCCCTCCCCTTGTTATACACGGCAAATGCGCAGATATATATTTGAAAGGGTAATTAGAAAGGGAGGGAAAAAAGGGAATAAAATAAAACTAGTTGGTGACCTCCCTATCTCCCCCTTGCAAATAACGCTCTCCCCCTCCCTTCCCTCATCTTCTCCCTCCCCTTATCGTCTCCCTCACCTTATCGTCTCCCTCCCTTCTCATACTCTCTCCCTCCCCTCTCATCCCTCCCTCCCTCCCCTCTCCCTCCCTCCCCTCTCATCCCCTCTCATCTTCTCACTTTCTTCCCCGTCATCCCCTCCCTCCCTCCCCCCCATCCTCTCCCTTTCTCCCCCCCATCCCCTCCCTCCCTCCCTCCCCTCATCCCCTCCCTCCCTACCCCCCACCTCTCCCTTTCTCATCCCTCCCTCGCCCCCATCCTCTTACCTCTCATTCTTCCCTCACCCCTCCCTCCCCACTCACCCCTCCCTCCTTTCCCCCCACCCCACCCCACTCAACCACCCTCCTCTCACCCCTCCCTACTTCCCTCTCCCTCCCCCACCCTCCCCGTTTGCAACCTTCACCTTCACGTGTCAACTTCCTCATTAGCCATAGGATCACCTGTCAATCAACTTGTCTGTCAAACTGCAGGTGTCTAGTTACCTGTCAAGAGAAGGTGTCAACCCGTTCTCTCTCATCTTTCTGCGTGTGTGTGTGTTTGTGTGTGAGGGAGAGAGAGAGAGAGAGAAAGATAGAGAGAGAGAGGGAGAATATTATTATTACTATTATTTATTTTTATTTTTATATTTTCATTTACTAT
>BOPN01011606.1:0-2500 GCA_017312705.2 Penaeus japonicus | reverse complement strand
GAGTCATTGTTGTCTGTTGTTGTCGATGAGGTGGTTAATGCGCGTGTTATGTTATGATGCTGTGAGGGTAAGTATAGACTGTGCCGTTTTTTTTTATTTTTTTTATTTTTTTATTTTTTTTTATTTATTTATTTATTTTTTGTAAAAGGGTGTGTTGCACATTGCCATGCATGTAATGGGAATGTCATACAAGTTCAAAGAATAAGCATTCTGAAGCATTTAGATAATTTATACATACATATAATACATACATGTATATATGTATATATGCATATATGTATATATATATGCATATATATATATGTATATATACATATATATACATATACATATGTATCATATATATATTGTATATATATATCATATATATAGTATATATATATATGTATATATAATACCAACATGCTTAAAACCAAACCACACTCACACTAAACTACCAATACCAGCATGCTTAAAACCAAACCACACTCACACTAAACTACCAATACCAACATGCTTAAAACCAAACCACACTCACACTAAACTACCAATACCAACATGCTTAAAACCAAACCACACTCAGACTAAACTACCAATACCAGCATGCTTAAAACCAAACCACACTCACACTAAACTACCAATACCAACATGCTTAAAACCAAACCACACTCACACTAAACTACCAATACCAACATGAAGCAAACCACACTCCAGACAAATACCAGCATGCTTAAAACCAAACCACACACACTAAACTACCAATACCAACGTGCTTAAAACCAAACCACACTCAGACTAAACTTCTATGCCAACGTGCTTAAGAAACAAACCACTCACACTAAACTACCAATACCAACATGCTTAAAACCAAACCACACTCACACTAAACTACCAATACCAACATGCTTAAAACCAAACCACACTCAGACTAAACTACCAATACCAACATGCCCAAACAAACCACACACACTAAACTACCAATACCAACGTGCTTAAAACCAAGCCACCTCAGCTAAACTACCAATACCAACATGCTTAAAACCAAACCACACTCACACTAAACTACCAATACCAACATGCTTAAAACCAAACCACACTCAGACTAAACTACCAATACCAGCATGCTTAAAACCAAACCACACACACTAAACTACCAATACCAACGTGCTTAAAACCAAACCACACTCAGACTAAACTACCAATACCAACGTGCTTAAAACCAAACCACACTCAGACTAAACTACCAATACCAACATGCTTAAAACCAAACCACACTCAGACTAAACTACCAATACCAACATGTACGACAAACCACACTCAGACTAAACTACCAATACCAACGTGCCCAAACCAAACACACTCAGACTAAACTACCAATACCAGCATGCTTAAAACCAAACCACACTCACACTAAACTACCAATACCAACATGCAGCTCAAACCACACACACACTAAACTATTCCAATACCAACGTGCTTAAAACCAAAGCCACACTCAGACTAAACTATATACCAACATGCTTAAACAAACACACTCAGACTAAACTACCCAGCTCTAGCAAAACAAACCACACTCAGACTAAACTACCAATACCAGCATGCTTAAAACCAAACCACACTCACACTAAACTACCATGCCAACGATAGCCCAAAACCAAACCACACACACTAAACTACCAATACCAACATGCTTAAAACCAAACCACACTCACACTAAACTACCAATACCAACATGCTTAAAACCAAACCACACTCACACTAAACTACCAATACCAACATGCTTAAAACCAAACCACACTCACACTAAACTACCAATACCAACATAGTAAAACCAAACCACTCAGACTAAACTACCAATATAACCAATAACCCAAAATAAACCACACTAAACTACCAATACCAACGTGCTTAAAACCAAACCACACTCAGACTAAACTACCAATACCAGCATGCTTAAAACCAAACCACACTCAGACTAAACTACCAATACCAACGTGCTTAAAACCAAACCACACTCAGACTAAACTACCAATACCAGCATGCTTAAAACCAAACCACACTCAGACTAAACTACCAATACCAACATGCTTAAAACCAAACCACACTCACACTAAACTACCAATACCAGCATGCTTAAAACCAAACCACACTCAGACTAAACTACCAATACCAACGTGCTTAAAACCAAACCACACTCAGACTAAACTACCAATACCAACGTGCTTAAAACCAAACCACACACACACTAAACTACCAATACCAGCATGCTTAAAACCAAACCACACTCACACTAAACTACCAATACCAACGTGCTTAAAACCAAACCACACTCACACTAAACTACCAATACCAACATGCTTAAAACCAAACCACACTCACACTAAACTACCAATACCAACATGTTTAAAAAAACAAACAACTCTCACACTAAACTACCAATACCAACGTGCTTAAAACCAAACCACACATAAACTACCGATTCGAACCACCTTACCTTACCTTACCACATGCATAAACTACC
>BOPN01011603.1:5000-15368 GCA_017312705.2 Penaeus japonicus | reverse complement strand
ATACATATATATATACATATGTATATGTTTATATATATATATATATATATATATATATATATATATTTATATATGTATTTATATATATACATATATATGTAAATACACACACACACACACACATATATATATATATAAATATATATATATAATATATATCTATATATTTATAATATGTGTATATAAGTATTTACGTATGTATTTACTTTTCATGTATATACATAAAAATGAATATAAACATATATATGTATATATATATATTTATTAGTTAGAATATATCTGCTAAGGTTACTCTAAAACAATTAAGAGATGAATATTTTATTTCAGGTACATACGCCTCCATTATCCTGATCAAGCTGTAAATATTATCTTATATAACCAACAACATATCTATTATTGAATATACATCCAATCCATCCCTCTAATTTCGTCGACCGTTTTCTTTATCGATTAGTAACTGAACCTAAATCGATCACTCCATAAGGAATTTAATTCTCTAAATGGGATCATTGGCGGAGGTTTTATCGTCGGCATTGCTCTGGCCTGCGGAGAGAGAGAGAAAAAATATACGTTTGTTATAGATTACGCAACAATAAGAGTGTGATAACGATGATTCTGGTTATAAATAAAATAATACTGACGGTGCAGTATCTATAATGATATGTAATAATGATTGATGAAAATGATATCATGAATGATGGTACCAATGTCAAGGGGTTGATTATAAAAACCTTCACAAGAGAAAAATAGAGAGGACACAAGTTACATAGAAAGGCAAACACAGTGCAGCTGAATGAAAATAAAAAATCAGGAAGCCAGGTCAAGAAGAAGGATAAAAAGGAGAAGGATAAAATCGACGCTTAGACCATCCAAGGATCGGTCGCACTTCTAAGACCTGAGTTATCAAGATCTGAAAGAATGAGAGAGAGAGAGAGAGGGGGGGGGGGGGTTAAAGAGAGATAAAAAGAGAGGGAGGGAGGGAGGGAGGGGGAGGGAGAGGGAGAGGGAGAGGGAGAGAGAGAGGAGGGGGGGAGATAAACCGAAAGAGAGAGATAGAGAGATAGAGAGATAGAGAGAGAGAGGGAGAGAGAGAGAGAAACCGAGAGTGAGAGTGAGAGAGACATTGCTGTAGTTCAAGTTATCATTAAACAGCCCAAAGAGACGACGACTCAGCGCCAGCGACTCCCACGGACCAGCCTCTACCTCGTGCGCGGCGGGGGTCGTTCCAAGGCTGGACGTCGGCCGAAATGAAGACCAGGTAGAACGTGCAGCAGAACAGGTAGAGGCCGGCGCTGATGAGGAAGACCTCGCGCCACGCCCAGATGCTCTCCTGTGGGAGGGGAGGGTGGGGGGCTCGTAAACATGCGAGTAAGATTTTTTTTTTGTGTGTGTGTGTGTGCGTGTGTGTGTGTGTGTGTCTGTGTGTGTTGCGCGAGTGTGTGTGAGGATGCATGGGTGCGTCTAAGTGATAGTATGCTTCAGTATTTGAGTTTATATCACCTGTGTATTCCACTATGTGTATATATATATGTATATATATATATATATATATATATATATACATTATTTTTTCTCTGTCTTTTTTTTCTTTTCTGTTCTTTTCTTTCTTTTTTTATTCATATATGTATGTATATATGTATGTATATATGTAAATATCTGCATATATATGTATACATGTATGTATATATGTATATATGTATGTATGTATGTATATATAAATATATATATATATATATATATATACATACATATACATATACATATATATGTATATGTATTTGTTTATGTATATGTGTATATGTATATATGTATATGTATATGTGTATATGTATATGTATATATGTATATACATATATATTGATATATACATATATATTAATATATATATATATATATATATATATATATATATATTCATATATATATATGAATATGAATTAGTGTGTATATATATATATATGTATATATATATATATATATATATATATATATATATATATATATATATATATATATACACACAAGCGCATTATCTAACTATCACAATAAAATGAAGAAAAAAAAACAGTCACGTCCTCGCGCACGCACCTTGCCCTGAACGATGGCCCCGGTGACGGCGGGCCCGGCTATCCCTGACAGAGCGCCCAGGGTGTTGGTGATGCCCAGCAGAGTGCCGGCGAAGTTGGGCGCCAGGTCTTGGTGGGAGCAGAGATAGCCGCTGTTGACCGCGCCGGACAGCATACCCGAGAGGCACAGCACGACCACAGCCATCACAGCGTCGCAGTTAACGAAGCACATGGCGACGAGACCCAGCATTGGGCCGTACAGCGCTGCGTCAAACACGTTAAATAATACAGATTAAATAAAAAAGTAAAAAGGTTCATTTGAGGCCGACGGGGAAAAGCGCGTTCGGGAAGTGCTACTATCAAGATTGGACATGTTTAAGTAGAGAGTCGGCGGTTGATTCTTAACAGATGTAAGTGATTTGATTCTTAGAATACGAATTTGCTTACGTATATTAACAAATAAGGCTAGTTCCCATCAGAGCTATCACTACTGTCACAATTAACGCCATGACTCTTCCTAATTATGATTATAGTTGCTGTTCTCAGCATTACGATTGCCAATATCAGTAACATTATGACCATTAACTCTACCATAATCTCTTCCATCTCACCATCATTACTACCATCCTCACCATTACCATCACTATCAGACAATAACAATTATCATCATCCTCAACAATATGACTACCAGTACCCTCCTTTTCGCCATCATTTTCATAATCAAACTACTTACACACAGCCATGGAGATCCGCCTGACAGTGACTATGGTAACTCTGTCTTTAGAAGTCAGCACATCGACCAGCGCCGCCCAAGCGAGGCTGAACACCCACATCAGTAGGTAAGGCAGAGCAGACAGCATCCCGTTCTGTTTGTCGATAGTGTCAGTAACCAGGTTGTCTTTTTATTAGCAAAAATAATAACAATAACAAGGACTTACTTTCGCTATAGAATTAATGTTGAATGTCAGATAGATCATCGCCCAAGTAGAGAGAATAATTGCAAATAACATTAATTAAACCTGCCCCTCCTGCTCCTATCCAAGTGTAAATGGTAAGAATGAAAGAAAAATACAACCAAAATGAGCATCTTCCTTTGTTATCCAAATCAAAGCATTGAACATCGTAATGAAAGCCCAAATACAACAAAAACAATTCCTTCCTTACCCTCCCAGGACCAAAGCAACCCATATGGTTTTGGATTCCCAGTTACAATGATATCGCAAAACAGGATGAGGCTCTTCCTTAACCTCTCAAAATCAAAACATCATGTTAGATTCTCAGCAACAATGATATCACACCACTCAGACCATCAAGAGCGGACTTTTAATTACACTGCTCATGTCGAAGTGTTGAATGTCGTGCAGGTATGTAGGCAACTCAGTTAGCAGCGTGTAAAATCCGTAGTCATTTCCCAGGCTTGTTGCCATTACAGCCCAGAATGGCAAAGACGTCAAGATGGACAGCCATGGGATAGCTATTACCTGCCGAGGAAAAGTTTGAAAGGCATGTACAATCTTGGACTGTATCTGTTGATTTGCATGCCGGTCTATTGATCAATTTAGCAATCGATATATAGGTATACATAAATGTATAAAATCCATGATAATCACGAAACAGTTGTTAAGCTTTTCTGGCATGTTTCGTTGTGGATTCATTTTGAGCTTCAGTGAAAAGTAACGACAGCAAATGAAAGTGGAAAGAGATGTAACTCCTCCATATTAGTTGTTACGTGAGCGCCTTATACCACCCTACCCGTAGATTATGAAGGTCAAAACTTTTCCCATTAGTTGTTACGGTATCTTCTTACCTCAGATAGCAATCACGTCTGTGCGTACTTCTATATTATTAACTCCTCGCTACACTTTCATGCTAGCTATATCAAATACATTCTTATTATAAAATTCCTTGGGTACTTCTACACTTCCATCCTTACAGTTCTATAGTGCTTGAGTACTTACTAAATTAGCTATTTACTTAATACACCTCTATGTATATCGTAGTATACTACCTAAGCACTCACTCCACTCTTCTCCCTTCTACACTTCAAAATCCCTTCCTTCAGACAGCGTCCTCACCTCCTTCCCCTTCACCGACTCCTGGTGGAGCCTCAGCCTCCTCAGATCCGCATCCGAGAGTCCGGGATGCTCCTCTGGCCTTTCGTAGATGAAACAGCACCAGGCCACACCCCAAACCAGTCCACATACCCCGAACACGTAGAATGCGGAGGGCCATCCACCCAGGAAAGTGGAGGAGCACAGCCATCCACTCAACACCAGGCCTATTACGGTCCCGATCTGAAAGCCTGCCACATTTTTAAAAATTTTAGGCTTCTCTTTCGTAGACCTGTTCACAGTAACGCATGTACAAAGAGGAAATGAAACAGTCACAATAAGGTGGGTACAATAAATCGTAACATTACGCGTGTGTGTGTCTCCGTGTATATGTTTGTATTATGGATATACATCTACCTATCTTTTTATCCGGATCCACTTAACTACCTACTAATATTTTTTTCATCATTAGGACTACCAGTCTATTACTATGAGTCAATATCCATATCCATGATAAATACACGAGCTAAACCACCTTCAAATAAGAATTATGAAATATGTATATAATTGTTTCACATTTCATTTCACATACCATACCCTATATTTACCAAGACATGCAAACAGATATAACAACAGATGCCATGACTCATTGGTCCCACGAGTATAATCACTGACTTGAATACACAGTTGTATCTTATCTCCATATTTCACAAAGCCCATCCCGTAATCTGAATCATCAATTTATTGAATATTTATAAAACTAAGTGAACGACCTGACTCACTGACCTGAGTACACGATGGTGCTGAACTTTGACCTCTCTGCAGGCAAGACCCATGTGGCAAGCATGGCATTGATTGAAGGGAATGTCACCCCCTTAGACGAGCCAAAAAAAAGGAATTATGGTCATTGCAACATAAAAAAAGGATGTAACTGTTGTATTTTGAAATAGAGAAGAAATAGATCCTTTTCTACCAAAAGAAACACTTAAATCTGATAATGAGAACCATGATTTAGAAATATATTAAATTATTATTACAGTAGTGAAAAAAAGGATACTTGTTGATTATAATTACAATGTAGGAGGGTGAGTACCCCACGAACCCACTACAGTTACTGTAGTGGGTTCGTGGGGCACTCACCCTCCTACAACAAGGATTAGCATTTATAAGCTGATTATCACTACCTCTAATATTCTCGATCATAGTCATAAAATTAATAACAATAATCGTAACAAATAAGATAGGACAACAATAAGAAAATAGTAGTAATATTATAACACAATACCATAACAAAAATGATTGTAGAAAAAAAATGATGGCGATGAATAGGAGGAGGAGGATATCAATAACAATGAAAATGATAACAAAGAACAATGAAAATGACAATGATAATAGTTATAGTATTAATGATGGTGATAATCGTAATGATAATGGCAGTTATAATGATTACAACAATAATGATAATAATTACAATGATAATAGTGATAATAATGATAATAATTACAACGATACTAATAATAATTATAACAATGATAATAGAGATTACAATGATGTTAATGCAAATGATGATAAGAGTAATGAGCATTACTGCAATAACGATAATGATATCAGAGGTAATGGCAATAGTAATGATGAGGACAATACTGATTACCATTATTGTTACCATTCTTATCATTATCATTGTTATAATGATGATAACAATGATAACAATAACAACAGTAGCAACAAATAGGAAAATAACATCAAGGAAATAACAACATGAACAAGAGGAAGTCAAGCAGCAGTAAGACCAAGACCCAGTCCCTTCGTCCCACGCCCACCTGCATGAGTCCTTGCAAGACCCTCACGCTCATGAACAGCTGGACGTTCGCGCGGGCACATATGGGTGAGATGAGTGACAGGAGCGAAGACATGATGATGCCCGAACCGAAGACCACTTTACCCCCCAGGTACTCCGCCCCACGCCCCCCTGCGACGTTGGTAGCCGCGTAGCCCCAGAAGAAGCTACTGAGGAGGAGGCCTTGCGTGCGGGAGTCCCAGTGCGTGAACTCGCCGGTGTTGCGAGTCTGAAATGGGCGTGTCGTCTGGAGAGTCAAAGGATAGTCTTTGGGATGGAGAGGGAGATGTTTTTTTTTTGTTGTTGTTGTTGTTGAGGTCGTTAAACTCAAGGATATATACGGAATTTTTGACCGTTATTAAAAGTATGACTAATGTGATCATATCTTTTGTCATTTTTATCTTTGCAAAGAGAATACGGTAGATACACACACACACACACACACACACACACACACACACACACACGTGTGTGTGTGTGTGTAAGTGTATGTATGTATGTATGTATATATATATATATATATATATATATAGAGAGAGAGAGAGAGAGAGAGAGAGAGAGAGAGGGAGGGAGGGAGAGGGAGAGGGAGAGGGAGAGGGAGAGGGAGAGGGAGAGAGAGAGAAAGAGAGAGAAAGAGAGAGAGGGGGGAGGGGGAGGGGGGAAAGGGGGAGGGGTGCGAGGGAGAGGGAGAGAGAAAGCAATCTGAGAGAACATCAGAGACCATAGCCACGCCCCCCAACTAGCAGCACTCACCAGCTCCGTCGGCGCAACGGAAGAATTGTTTGAAACGGGGCAGGCGTCGATGATGTGACTACCATTTTTGCCATTTGTGCCGGTCATGGCAACGATGGCGATTGAGAGGTTGACCCGCTGGCAGTACTC
The DNA here is from genome assembly GCA_017312705.2 of Penaeus japonicus. Lineage (NCBI taxonomy): Eukaryota > Metazoa > Arthropoda > Malacostraca > Decapoda > Penaeidae > Penaeus > Penaeus japonicus. Next base: position 8,532 of record BOPN01011603.1, on the reverse strand, counting down.
GACCAAGATGCCGAGGCAGGCGAGTACCGCCACCGTATATCTCGGACTCCAGTGCCAGCCTTTGGAAGTATGACTTACACAATGCACAATATATTATGCGTAAAAGAAAGTCAATTACACATCATATTTTATCAGCAGATTACGCATTCAATGAAATAGATCATGAAATATTTTACAATATATCTATATCTATCTATCTATATACATCACTGTATGTATTGGATACATACAAAGATCTATTTAAAAAATAGTTGTTTGCAAACACTATACTGTCCTTTCCATTGACCACACAAACACTTTAATGTATTAGACATAAAAATGTCTGAGTTAAGACTTAACTGTTAATCTTTATTAATTTAGTCATAATATCAATGATGATAATCAACATTAATTTGTTATATGACCAAGTATCCTATAACGTAGAATTCATTAGATTTAAATGTCTGAATTAAGACTTAACTATTAATCCTTAATAATTTAGTAATGATACCAATGATGATAATCAACATTAATATGTTATATGACCAAGTATCCTATAACAACATACTATCTGATAAGCAGTTTATTCTGGGGACATGAACTATCCACTATGATTTGGATATATTATTAATATTCTACACATAGACGATGCCACACCAAGTCACCATGGAGTGTCAATTAGTAGACCTACCTAACCTTAAATGTTTATCCTAGTCCTTGAATTTGCGGTGAATTTTTTTTAAATAATATTATTAATATTGTTTTAACACTTATCACTACCACTGTAATTCTTTATTATTACAATTGTTATTATTAGTGATATTGTTGCTGCTATCTTTGTTATCATTATTAATAAGGAATGGCCTATTAATTAACTCCTTGGTGACTAAGCTCTTGTGGGACCATCGGTAAATTTTCCAAATAACGCCGCGTTACTAAATACCACAAAAGTGATATCGATGGATTCCTCTCAAGCTATGCTGTTCATATATGGTGGAGATAATGCGCGCTTACAACCCTGGACCCCACAATCTGGGTCTCTTTTTTTAAGGCACTTCGTGCCACCTCGTCCTACTTGGGGGCATATTTCGTATACAAAATCTTAACCCAATTACCTACCCAACTTTGCCTAGTTTTGAATTAAGCCCTAGCCAAAGTAGGTCTTCGCCCCACCACGGACCCCCCTCCCCTATTTAGGGCACTTCGTGCAACATACCTTGTGCAAAATACCTCGAAAACTACCATCCTCGCCCTGAAATTCAAACATGGTTGTGCTTACGTATTTACGGCTAGCGACAAGCTGTGGAGTGGAAACCCCCAAGGAATTACCTGCATGAGCTGTTATTTTCTCTCGATAGATGGCGCAATATTCCCCATTGTTTACAGTACAATTATAGAGTGCCCTCTATTGAGTGGCTGCGTCATTATCGGTCCTAGTTTCCAATCCTGAGGAATATATGAGATGAAGACTCAGTTGCTGTCATCATGGCGCAGTGTAAAGGTTATTCTTGGTCGCGGCATTTACATCTACAGAACTAACTACGCATCATAAGTATCACGAAGTGCCATGAATAGGGGAGGTCTACAGGGGGGCGTAGCTACATCTTGGCAATGGCCGACTTCAAAACCAGGCAAAGTGAGGTAGATTTTGCATAGGAAATATGCCCCGAAGTAGCACGAGGTAGCACGAAGTGCCTTAACAGAGGGGGGGGGGGGTCCAGGGAGGGCTAACTTGAAAACTAAGCAAAGTTAGGTAGGTAATTGGATTAAGATTTTGCATACGAAATATGCCCGGAATTCATATTTTACCCCGCAATTTCCCTGATCTACTTTATGCCCTCCCCTACTATCGGGACCCAGATTATGGGGTCCAGGGGTGGAAGCGCATTATCTCCACTATATATAGTAGAAGTTGAAAGGAATCCATCGATACCACTTTTGTGGTATTTAGTAACGCGGCGTTATTCGGGAAATTTACCTATAGATTTACCCTGGCGTTAACAGCATATCAAAATCTTACCTGTAGGCTTCTCGCGTCGTAGTAAAGGTATAACCTCGATTTCTTCCTCGTAAGGAGACTCGTAAGTCATTTCGCCTTGACAATATACGCCTTGTTTGATAGGGTCTAATGTTTCTTGTTTTTATTATGTATTTCCAGCGGTCTGTAAAAATGAAATTGACCTCTGAATATCATTTCTATTCATTATGTACCATGTCTTCCGGATATAGATTAAGCAAGCAAACAAACAAACTAACTGGTTCCACAGTGTCGTAAAAAATGTTTCTTAAACACACATAAAAATATATACGTATAGTAACACACCACCTGCAATTTAGAAAAATCACACCACTGTTTCATCAGAGTTCTGCAAGAACACTTGAAAAAAAAAAATAAATAACGCTGATAATTCTTCACAGCAGCCAAGCGGAAATTCACTGACCCTTTCGCACTTCATGCCATAGGCCAACTGCCCGACCCGTCTACAGCACTAAAAGGTACCGTTGTTATGATCTGCCTAGCCCGTTTGCCTGCGGTTCTGTCGCTGACTGATAAACATTGATAACAGCATGATTGCGAGGGTGACTCGGGCATTGTCAATGTCCTAATGTTTATTGAATGATGTGGCCGCTTGGGAATGTATGTATGAGTAGTGTCGATAATAAGTGAGATATGAATAGCGTAGGCAATATTTTTTCCCGATTGTTTTAGTGTGTAATAATCAATTTGACCTTCCCGAAGATTGACACCCCTTTCGAAAATCCCAAAGCCGCTTAGATATAACATGCATTATGACTGTAGTTCACGCCTTACAGCGCGTATTGTTAATAAGAGCAAAGTCTATTTGTAAAGGAAAATTGAACTCCGTTTACCCTGATGATGAAGAAAAGCCGTACCAAGAGAATGGACGAGAGTTTTGACGGACACACATTCTACAAGAATTAAGGAGTTGGGTAATTCAGCCAAGGATGAACTCGGTGCACATGCTTGAGCGGGCATTACCGTATCAGGTATGTGCATTACCGTACCAGGTATGTACTTAAATCTGAAATTTGGCGTTGCATTTCGAAAAAATCACGTGGTATGGAACAAGGCACTGAGCTAACCGGCCTGTTTCGATTCCGTGGCTGTGAGACGTGAATCTGCTCGTCCGGTGGTAGCCTACTCAGGCGTTCGTTTATGATACTAACCGAATGCCGAGAAATAATCTATCCTTGTAATAACACATGTACACGCACATGCACATGCACACGCACATGCACACGCACACGCATACACACACGCATAAACACACACACACACACACACACATATATATATATATATATATATATATATATATATATATATATATATATATATATATATATGAATCTATTTATCTATATATATGTATATATATTTTTATATATCTGTTGATGACGGTACTAACGATGGGGATGATGGTAGAAATAATAAAACAATGAAAATACATTAGATTACTATTGTGGTGGCAGTTGCTGATGTTTTCGTGTTATCATTGTAATTATCAATTCGTTAACAATTTCATTATCT
>BOPN01011602.1:12500-15382 GCA_017312705.2 Penaeus japonicus | reverse complement strand
TATATGCATGTATATGTATGTACATATATATATGTATATATATATATGTATATATATATGTGTGTGTGTGTGTGTGTGTGTGTATGTGTGTGTGTTTATGTGTATGTGTGTCTGTGTGTCTGTGTGTCTTTGTGTGTTTGTGTGTGTGTGTACTGATTTTTTGAGTGAATAATTATCATAACCTTCGGGCTATCCTCACAAAATTAATGTTTCTATAAATCATTAAAGAGTCTGTTGTAGATATTGTTTAACAGTGAGTCAGTTACAATTATTTAAACCATTCACATCCTTCAAAGACAGATACTAGCCCTTTTTCATTTTGAAATTTATGTAACTATACAACACAAACGACTTTGAATAATTTACAAAAAAAACTTCGGAGGGACTGTTTGTGAACATGAGTTTCATGCTATAAATAGATATGGATTTATACTGTTTTTGCTTTGAATTTTAATGTCTAAACGTTTTTTTTACTGTTTCATAGTTTACATCTACTAATGTCCCCCCAAAACCTAATAACATTTTCTATACTACCAAACTACAGTTTCGAGTTTCATAGAAAATGATCATATTTTGGGGAGACCAACATAAACAGCAAATTATTATGTAATTGTAAATATTCACTCGAAAAACAACACACAGTCCAAGCTCATGACTTTCCACTGTCGCCAGGCAGTAACCTCCGTGGTAGCCCAGATCGAGTCAACACTCTTTGGCACATTCTCCCATGAGTCAGCACACCCTGACACAGGCGGGCTCGTTTCAGTGTATACAAACCCTGAGAAGCATCTGCTCCGCAAATCTAAATTATATCCATATCCTTGATTTTACGCAAAAGCGAAACTTCGTAACAAACTGTTTCGAAACAAAAACGCAAAATTGCTGTAAACACGTGATTAAAAGTGTGTATATGTGTGTGTGTGTGTGTGTGTGTGTGTGTGTGTGTGTGTATGTGTGTGTGTATGTATGTATATATATATATATATATATATATATATATATATATATATATATACATATATATATATACATATGTGTGTGTGTGCGTGTTTGTGTGTTTGTTTCTTTATGTCCATTAATGTATTTAATCAACATTACCATTGTTATCATTATGACTCCTCTTTCCATATTCATTGGTCATACTATCGTCATCATTTTCATCTTTGTTCCTCTTACTATTATCATCATCTCTCTTTGTTTCCTTTATCGTTATTGTTATTATAATTTCTATTATCATTATCATTATTATCATTCTTATTATCATCATCATTATTATCACAAACCTGTGTTTCTTGTTATCATTATTGTTGTTATTATTACCATCATCATTATTATCACAAACCTGTGTTTCTTGTTATCATTATTGTTGTTATTATTATCATCATCATTATTATCAGAAACCTGTGTTTTGTTATTATTATTGTTGTTATTATTATCCTCATTACCATCCTTTCCTCATCATTATTATTATTACTATCACTATCATTGCCATTGTTATTACTTTTAATGTTTTTTTTTTTTCTTTTTAATTATCATGGCCATTAATCTTTAATATCACCATCATTATCATTTGTATCGTTTTCATTATTGATATAATTTTTATTAATGTCCTTATGATTATGCATTACTACCATTATCATCATCCTCATTATTATTGATATCATTATCATTATCAGTTTTATTATCTTTAACATAAAGATTATCATTATCTTTTATATTATCATTATCATCACTGTTAATTTGGTTTGTTGCCATTATCAGTGAATAATCAAATCACGGAAAATGATTTGGCGATGTTGTGTATGTGCGTGTGTTTATTTTAAAAGGAATAAAGTGTGTTCTATATCTCTTTGGCTTACCTTTGCGATTGCTCCGTGTTCTACATCTACATCTACATTACTAGTACTCTACATAACACCTACTTATACACTACTTACCTTATATTCTACACTTACTGCCTTGATCTTGTCTCTCATTCTTCGACTAAAACACCTTAGCTTCATTTTTCATCTGTTTATCTCTTCGCGTTTCCCTTCTTTCACTTTTTCTTGCTTTCCTGTTTTAAGTCTTTTGTTCCCATTTGTGTATGCGTTTTATTTCTCCCTTTTATCTTCTGTATTTTAAGTTTACTTTCATAAAACACGCCTCTATACTTTTAGATATAAATCTACTGAATTATGGGTAGAAAGTCACCATGAGCGCGGAAACTACTACATAAAACTGAATTAACAGAAAGAGGGTTCTGGTTTACCCTCTTTTACAAAGTATGGTGTGTTGTTTTGGATATTGCCTTTGTTTAGAAGGACTGCGTTGATAAATGGTTAATATCGATGCTCCCCTTTTAGTCTGCCAGTTGAGTTTCTTTTCATGGTGGCTACGGGATGAGCTTTCATTCTTTTTCAACCGAAAGTCTTCTAAAATGCGCCGTACCCACATTGATGAGAAGAGGCATAGTTGGCTACCACGCTACCAAATTTTATGTCAGTAATAACTCTACTGAGTTTATTAATTACCCACTACTGTTATTATCATTATTATTATTATTGTCATCATTATTATTGTTATCTATTTTATCACTCTTATTGGTATCAAGATTATTATCATTGTTAGAGTTAGTTTTATTATCATTATAATAATTGTTGTTATAATTATGATTACTACTGTTATTACTATTATAATTATCATTATTATTATCATCATTATGTTATCATTGGCATTGGTATCAGCATCACCGCTATTATTATAATTATTTTCATTATCGTCATTATAGCTTTTATCATCATTATTATTACAACTAATGAATTATCTCATTATTTTCGTATTTTTTGTTATTCAAAGTAGTCTTCATTATCATCAATATTTTTCTTCTTGTTAATATCAAT
>BOPN01011601.1:0-2500 GCA_017312705.2 Penaeus japonicus | reverse complement strand
TCAAAGAGAATGTTCTTTGATTACACTCCCTCTTCAAAAGGATATGAGGAAGATCGCGTCAGCTATCACGTTTAGCTCCATTTGAAGACAAGTAGATTGATTTAAATAATTTCTCCGAACATGAAGCAGAATGGAAGTGAACATGATAAAGGGCCTGGTAGGGATTTATAGCAAGCTCATTTGACGATCTTTGAAATAAATTCTAACGTTATGGAAGTGTAAGTGAAATAAAATCTAGTGTCTAATCGGCTCCTCTGTCTAATCAAGGATCATCAGATACCGGAACAGACGTACGACACGACAACAAAGGCTGTTTTGCATTTATCTTTAATCCAACCGGACCTTTAAGGTACATTACCGAGTTTCATATTCTTTTGGTATTGTGAGTATTTTGGTTTTCTGTTTAAGACAAATTGGTAGATGTATATTCATTTGTCGCTCGAGAGAATATACAAGCATGTGGGATGTGGGTACCAGAATAGACTCCATGTTGTTCTATACAATATTATTTTTGTATAACCGAAGAAGAACTTCTGTAATATACTGAATTTTGATATCTTTTTATGTATTAGTATTCCCTTCTGCATTTAATATACCCTTATTCATTACACGAATCACCCTACAGAAAGGAAAGTCCTTGTTAAGTCCCATAATGTAGCAGTATGTGTAGGAGAGGGAGCATTACCAGACCTGTTTATTCGCAATACACTCCCGCCTTTGCTACTTAATTGTCCATTTTGGGAAGTCTGCGAAATTACGTATTCGTGTGCCGTGCGAGGCTCCGTTTGGTAATAGTATTAGTTTTGGTTCTTTTCTGTCCCCGTATTTAATTACTGGGACAAAAACCGGAGGCCGGATACAAAGCTACTGGCAAATGGGCGTTGGAAGTCTCATTCCCATACAGAAGCAGAGAATTCTTGGCCTGTATAGAGGCATTTCTGAGTTTGTAGAAATTCAGTGTGTATTTCTTGACTGTTTGAATCTTATTGTAATTGGTGTGAGGTATAGATACGAGCGTGTGCACTTGATGAGTGCACATAGCGCGTACGTACACAGACACACACATACATGAATATACGCTTTTGTCTGCCAATAATGATTTTAAGAATAACAACAAAATGCGGTAAAATAAACAGAAACAAAATGACAATTGCAGAGCAGGATTAAAAGTGCTAAATGCATGAAATACTTATAAGACGAAGAAAGTCAAATTCACCGTCTTTTTCTCTCTGATAGACAGGGGGCGACCATGACTTGCGAAATTTAGCCGGGAAATAAAAGAGGGAATAATGATTAAGAGTATCCATTTCAGAAGGTAATTATCAACTAGATGTATAGTTAAAATATAGATACAGACACACACATACACTCACACACACATACACACACGCACACACAGAGAGAGAGAGAGAGAGAGAGAGAGAGAGAGAATACATAATAGATTCAATGATGTGAAAGATGATAATGGTAATGGTAGCGTTAATCATACTACTAAGGAAAATGCAAGTTATACTAATTATAGTGATAATAAAAAGGATAATAAAGTTCCCTTCCTCGTTGAATCAGAAAAAAAAAAAATGATAACGATGGTGATGATAATGATATGAAGAAGGAAGAAGAGTAAGGAAAAATACGAGAGAGAGAGAGAGAGAGAGAGAGTGTGAGAGAGAGAGAGAGAGAGGGAGAGAGAGATAGATAGATAGATAGATAGATAGATAGATAGATAGATAGAGAGAGAGAGAGAGAGAGAGAGAGAGAGAGAGAGATAGATAGAGAGAGAACAAGAACACATACACAGCCTCTCTCTCTTTCTCTTTCTCTTTCTCACATAAAAAAGAACAAAAAACTAACAAGGACAAAACGCAACATGAAAAGTGAAGAAAAAAGGGCGTGAGAATTGCAACTTGCAAGGCGGTTGCTCAGCCCTCGAGAAGCACTAAACATTTCTGACCTGAATCTTGCAAATGATTAGAATCAGCCATGGGCTCTTTCTATCGCCTTCTCTGCCTATTCCTTGTTTATTCTCTCCTACCTTCCTCCTATCCTTTCGTCTCTAACGTCTTTAGGCTCGCTTCGTAGGCCTATTAATCATGTAATTAAGAACGTCATTAGTGATCCAATTCCTTGGCGTATTAACCCATGTACGAGGACTCATGCTGTCCCGAATTCATTGGTTGAGTTTGGTTGTTTTGGTGGGGCTGGGGGGCATTTTTTGGTGGGGGAGGGGTGAGGGGGTGGGGGTGCATTGTATGGGCTCTTTTAAGCGTAAAGTTTGGTTGATTATTGTCTTCTTTTGTTTCTGTTGTTACTCTTTCTCACTTTTAGTTTATTTGTGTATTTTATGTTTTTTTTCTGTTTATCTGCCTCTCTCTCTCTCTCTCTCTCTCTCTCTATCTTTCTCTCTCTCTCTCTCTCTCTCTCTCTCTCTCTCTCTCTCCCTCTCTCTCTCTCTCTCTGTATTTATGAATATATGTTTGTATAAATATATGCCTACTGAGCC
>BOPN01011600.1:0-2500 GCA_017312705.2 Penaeus japonicus | reverse complement strand
ATGATACTAATAGTAATGATAACAATGATAATAATCATGATGATATAATGATAATAACCATGATAATAAGTATCCCAATAATAATAATAGTAATAGTAATTAATTAAGAAAAAGCGAGGAAAGAGAAAAGAAAAAAACGAAAAAAAAAACACATACGCAACAGAGGTCATGGCTGTTGGGTTTAAGAGAGGTGGGGGGGGGGGGTTAGTCATGTGCCCCTCCCCCTTCTCATCCCCCCCTCCCTCACCCCCTCAAAGTAAATATAATTTACCAGATTTTCAAGATTTTTCTTCCTATATATCATGTGTTCGCTCAAGCATATGAATAGAGAATGAATTATGTGTTTCTTTTCTTTTTCTTTTCTTTCTATACCTCTTCGTTTAGCTTTATATATATGAATTTCTTCTTATTTTTTAATTATCTATCTGAGATGTTTGTTTATTTTTTTTTTAACATATTTTGAAGGATTGTTCTGATATTTGCATTTTAGAAATAATTTGTTTGATATCTATATCTTATGATATTTACATTTGCATCGTTGCATATTTTATTCAACTATTTAATGTGATGCTTTTTTCTGTTTTTTATTCTTGTTGATTGTTCTCTTTCGTTTACTTATTCATTTATCTGTTTACTTATTCATATACGTATTTGTTTATTGCTGATTATCATGAGAAAGTGCATATACGTGTGTGTGTGAGTGTGTATACATATATATGTATATATGTATATATATATATAGAGAGAGAGAGAGAGATAGAGATAAATATATAAAGCTATATAAACATATATAAACATATATAAACAACACACACACACACACACACACACACACACACACACACACACACACACACACACACACACACACACATATATATATATATATATATATATATATATATATATATATACATATACACACACACACACATACACACTCTCTCTCTCTCTCTCTCACACACACACACACACACACACACACACACACACACACACACACACACACACACACACACACACACATATATATATATATAAATACACACACATATATATATATATATATATATATATATATATATATATATATATATATATATATATATATGTATATACACACACACACACACACACACGCACACACACACACACACACATATATATATATATATATATATATATATATATATATATATATATATATATATATATATATATATATATATATACATATATATATGTATGTATATGTATATATACTTATACACACACACACACACACACACACACACACACACACACACACACACACACACACACACACATATATATATATATGTATATATATAGATAGATAGATAGATAGATAGATAGATAGATAGATAGATAGATATCTGTGTGTGCGTGTGTGCATTATATTTGTACGTAAGTATGAGTGTTTGAGACACCTTCTAGAGCCCCAGAAACACCTAGCTCTGTGCACCGGAGAAACAGGAGGCCGACTTTTTCTTCCAACGCCTTCAAATAGATCAGCACTGCCTTTCAAATCATGCGCAGAATAGATCAGCACTACCTTTCAAGTCATGCGCAAAATATTCCGAAAATTTTCAAACATTGCCAACTAAGACTCCATCAACTACATCACAGGTGAGTCTTTAATTGGAATTTGGAATATGCAAATTCGAAGGGCTACGCCTTTTGTGACTTGATCCATTTATCACAACAGTGGGCAGTAAAATATTACTCCTGCGTATTGGGATAGCCTATTATTATGGCATGCTTCTTAGAAAGAAAGAGAGAGAGAGAGAGAGAGAGAGAATGTTCATACGTGTACAACTGCGTGATATATATATATGGATACACACACACACAAACACACACAATAGGTTTATCCTTATCGTTTCATATATATAACTCAAATGGGTGTCCCTGCATTTATGTGTATCCGTGCGCGTGTGTTATGTTGTGCTTGTGGATAATCGATTGTGTGTATATTTGCTTGTGTGTATACGGGACTCTCTCTCTCTCTCTCTCTCTCTCTCTCTCTCTCTCTCTCTCTCTCTCTCTCTCTCTGTATCTCCCTCTCCTCTCGGTCCTTGACTCTGTCTCTATCTCTGTCTCCCTCACCTATTCTCTCTCTCTCTCTTTTATCTCATCATGTGTCTTGGTACATGTGTGTTAATATGCATGTGCGTGAGCGTGTGTGTGTGTGTGTACATGCGTGTGTATATCCTACATCACAATTTGAAAAAAAAACACTCACCTTTCACATACCTCATACAAATACCTATAAAAATAATAAAGCCTGCGTTTATAATGCAAGGCGCCTCCCAAAAGCATTCCTCAGCGTAGGAAAGCAAAATTGTTTCGCTACTGGACGAACAAGTCACTGTTCAGGAAGTTATAAGCTGAATAAAAATCCACGAAGGGATTGGTACAATACCTACCACACGGTGAAAGCAACGCAACCTGTCTCTGTTTCACGGTGAGGCTAACC
>BOPN01011599.1:0-15401 GCA_017312705.2 Penaeus japonicus | reverse complement strand
ATATATATGCATACATATATATGCATATATATTTATACGTATATATCCATTTATACATATATATGCATACATATATATGTATATATGTATATAAATACATATATATGCATATATATATATATATATATATATATATATATATATATATATGCATATATATACATATATATGCATATATATATACATATATATATGCATACATATGTATATATATACATATATATGCGTATGCATATACATATATCTACATATATATGCATATATGTACATATATATGTATATATACAAATATATGCATATATACATATATATCCATACATATATATGCATATATATACATATATCTACATATATATGCATATATGTACATATATATGTATTTATACAAATATATGCATATATACCTATATATCCATACATATATATGCATGTATATATATATAAATATATTTATATATATGCATATGCATATAGATATGCATATATATATACTTATGTATATATACTTATATATATATATATATATATATATATATATATATATATATATATATATATATATATATATATATATATATATATATATATATATATATATATATATATATATATATATATATATATATATATGCATATATATATAAATATATATATATATATATGCATATATATATATATATATATATATATATATATGCATATATATATAAATATATATATATATATATATATATGCATATATATATAAATATATATATATATATATGTATATATATATATATATATATGTATATATATATATGCATATATATGTATATATATGCATATAATATATGCATATATATGCTTATACATATATATGTATATATATGTAAATATATAGTATGCATATATACATATATATGTATATATGTGTATATATGTATATATATGTATATATATATAATTACATATGTATATATGTGTATATATGTATGTATATGTATGTATGTACATATATATATATATGTATTTATGTATATATATGTATATATGTTTATATATTTATATATGTGTATATATGTATATATGTATATATATATATATATATTTGTATATATGATATAAATATTTAAATATACATATATATTCATATATATATATATATATATATATATATATATATATATATTTGCATATATATATATATATATATATATATATATATATATTGCATATATATGCATATATATACATATATATTTGCATATATATATCCATATATATTGGGAGATATGCATATTATATATAAATATACAAATATGGTTATATGTCTACATATATGCATATATGTATACATATATACATATATATCTATGCATATATATATATATATATATATATATATATATATATATATATATATATATGCATATATGTATATGCATATATATATGCATATATGTATATGCATATATATATGCATATATGTATATATATATGCATATATATTTATATATATGTACATATGCATATATATTTATATATACATATGCATATATATATATGCATATATATTTATATATACATATGCATTTATATATATGCATATATGTATAAAGATATGCATATTATATATAAATAGGCATATATATATATATGCATATATGTATATATATTTATTTATGTATATATATGCATATATATATACATATATATGTATATATATATGCATTTATATATATATATATATATATATATATATATATATATATATTTATTTATTTATTTATGCATATTATATATATATATATATATATATATATATATATATATATATATATATATATATATATTTATTTATTTATTTATGCATTTATGCATTTATATATATATATATATATATGGATATATATGAATATATATATTTATGCATATATATGCATATATATATGCATATATATACATATATATCCATATATATGTACATATATGCATATCTATATATATCTATATATATATCTATATATATATATATATATATATATATATATATATATATATATATATGGGTATATATGAATATATATATATATATGCGTATAAATGCATATATGTATATATACATATATATATGGATGTATATGAATATATCATATATACACAACGCTTCACTTAATTATGAAACCTATAAAAAGGAGTCCATAAAAAAGTTGATATCCTGTACCTACAAGAATGATTTTCGTTCGGGAATCGATTGGCAGAAACAGTCAGTTGGCACCCCCTCTGTTTACTTCCTTATATTTGTTTACATTGGTGAAAGCTCCTGACTCGGCACTGCACAACCAACAGGAAATATTAAGGCTTTCGTCAACCCTGCCCCCCAAACTCAGCGGGGAGGGAGTGTGTGTGTGGGGGTGTGGGGGGGGGGGGGGAGGTGAAACACGCGCCTCGGCTGCACGCATGACATGACATGACCTCGCTTCTCTGTGGGAGGGAGGGGGCGGTTGCATTGTGACTTGTTTGGGGACATTTACTTGTTTTTGTTGCGTGTGTGCCTATATTTGTGTGTTCTAAATAGTAATCTATATAGAACATGCATGTATGCTTAAATGTATACAGATATCATATTTAGACACCTCGAAAATCGCTCAATACAGTACAAGAAGTCAGATACAAGGAATGTGACTCATTGATATACCATATTTTTTATATACAAAATGCTATCTATATCTAAATCCATCTATCTATCTATCTATCTATCTATTTATCTATCTATCTATCAATATATATCTATATATATATATATATATATATATATATATATATATGTATATGAATGTATATATACACATATATGTAAATACATATGTAATATCTACCTGTATTTATATATAGAGAGATATTTATGTATCTATATTATATATTCATCTATACACGTGTTAGTATATGTTTATTAAATGTGTGTGTAAGTATATGTAAATATATGTATATGCATATATATTTATATATGTGAGTCTATATATATGAATCCCTATATAAGTTATATATATACTTATTCATATATATATATATATATATATATATATATATATATATATATATACATATGTATGTATGTATGTATATATATATTGCATAGGTTTAGATATATACATGTAGATATATGTTTATATATGCATATGTATGTATATGTATATGTTTATATGTGTATGTAAATATATATGTATATATATATATTAATATATATATATATATTATCACTTTGTTTTTTTAATCTTAAAGGAACAAATACCTCAATCTTCTGGTATCTTTCCCCTTGACTTCTCCCTCCAGGCATTTACTTTTACTTTTGTCTCTCACCCTTTTGTTCCACATATTTTGAGGAAATCGCTTTTCAATATGAGAAATATTTTTTGTTGTCCTCGCTTAACTTCTTTTCCTTATAGTTTTCTTCTTTATCTTTTTTACGGCTTGTTTTATACTCTTCCGTCAACAGGAAAAATAAATCATAATCACTATTCTTAACTTTTATCATTGAAAGAATTCTCTCTCTCTTTCTATTTTTCGACTTTATCGTCTTGGACCACTTATACGGCAAGATGGAAAAAGGCAGAATACTTTTGGAAAATCCTGAATATTTATCACTAAAGCCATGTAGGATTTATTGAATTGCGAGGAAACCGTAATATCGCGTTTCCAGTAGAGTGAAGTAATTGAAAGCGATATTAAATATGAGACCAGCCGACCAACTTATAATATTTTTTCGCACCTCAAAATTCGAGCTTGTCATTCTTCCTTTTTCAGCGTTAGGAGAATTCAAGTCTCTCTCTGCTTTTCTCTGCTCTTCTCTCCTTTTTCTCCACTATCCCTCTCTCTCCATTTCCTCTCTCAATTTCTCTTCTCTCTCTCCCTCCCTCTCTTTCCTCTCTATATTTCTCCTCTCTCTCCCTCCCTCTCCCTCTATTTCTCCTCTCTGAGACGTACTTCAAGTGCCACTTGAGGAAAGGTCGGTCACCACGTGGTATTCTGCATCGTGTCCACGCAGAGGAGGAAAAACCTGACCTGGAACTTCTTTCTGATTTTCTGTTCATCAATTAAAATGTAAACATGCCAATAGTCCAAATTAAAGTTGACGGCAGTCCATCCCCAAAAAAGCGGACCGAATTGCTGCAGACATTATGCAAACGAGATATCCGAATAGCGAAGCTTCTTCCAACCCACTATGGATACATTGTTATTATGGATACGGACCTCTGCACCAGCAACATATTCGAAGACTGCACGAGAAACGCACTCGCAGCTGTAGGATTCTGCCCCATACTATTGCCAGAATAAAATATAAAAAATGATGATAGTGTTAAAGGCCATGGATGAGGAGATCCTCAAGCAATCCAAGAACTCAATTGAAGCAGAAATCTTAAAATCCACTCCATTCGCCAAAGTGGATGATATTTATGTGATGGAAAAAACTCACATAATAAAAGTCAGATTTAAGACCATGGCAATGGCAGATAAAATCAAAGAAACTTGGCTACGCCTATACTGGTTTTCAATCCCTGCCAGAAATATAGAATATGAGAAATACGTCACTGTCCCTCAATGCATGGTGTGCTATGCATACGACCACACCAGAAACACATGTCCAAGAAAGAATGAAAAGCTCTGCAGTGAATGTGCCCAAGAGGGACATATATTTAGGAAATGACCAAATAAATCAAACCCTAAATATCCGAACCTTATCTAACGATTTATCATTCAAAGTCATGGTGGTACTAATAAACGCACATCTGGCTAACAGGAAGACCAGGAACCTATGCTGAAATGAAAAAAGGGCTGAAAACGGCGAACCTTCCGGAAGTAGACGTCCCAAACGATATCGACTCAATAGCCATTTTCCAGGTTATCTCCCCATCACAACCTGATCCCACAAAAATGCCGACCCAAATCCCTATCCCGACACACCCCAGTGTCGAACAGTTACCTGTCAGTCCTAAGACAAGGCACCCTTCCATCTCTACGGCAAGTACTACCAGCAAACTATCTCATGTACAAGCCCAAGACAGCTATATCCACCATGGATACAGTCAATGCCACTTCGGAGGAGGAACTGGAAATCAATCTTACAACCCAAGAACTTGAAGCCTCAAGTAAAGAGCAAAGAAAGCCTAGACCTCTGACTGAGATCCTATGTGGGGAGTCCCAGCAAACCCCAGTGACATAGGACTATAACTCTTTGCCCATGAACCAAAGAAATATGATAACCATGACAAAATAATGATCAGCAAAGAGGTAAAAGCAGGAAATATCAAATTCCTCTACACAAACCACCAATTTATAAACAAAGAGGAAAATATCAAAATACACCTAGAGGCAGGCTCGATTGAAGTGCATGGGGAAATGGTCCAGGGAGGACAAACTAAAAGAAATCCGGAACGAATATGCAGAAACAACTCAACCCTGATCCAAAACACCAAAGTGACGAAGTTGAGAGTAATCCAACACAATGTTCTCCATTGGTAAACCAGAAAGCACGCTCAAACCAGATTAAGATCTTTCCCCATAATGTGTACCAGCACAACAAGTCAGGGGAAAGAGCAGATGGCATGGCTTTCGCAATAAAACACACTCCAACATAGCATCATCGAAGATTTCGACCACGAATTCTTGGCTGTCGAAGTAGACACAAATAGAGGCCCAATTATAACATCAACTGGGTACTTACCTCCTCGCAGACCATACCTCCCTTACTTAGATCTACTCTGATTAAGACTGTGCACACCTGTATACTTTCTTGGTAATTTCAATGCCAGACACAGAACCTTAGGACACAACGATAACAACACAGTTGGGAATAGTTTAACAAGGCTTATGGCAGATGGATACCTAAATCATCATGGTCCAGACTTCTCTACCCATACATGCCACAACTCGGCCACAAGTCCGGAGATAGTCCTAAGTAACAGATTTGGCCAATTCAACATCCGCATAACACCCGGCCATCTCACCACATGCGATTATATACCGGTTGTATTAGACCTGTCGACGACCCCTATCCTTAGCCTATCTACCCCCAGACCCGATTACAAGAATGTAAATTGGAAAAAGTATAAAGAAATCTTAGTGAAGCCACTAAACGAGCTTGAGGGTAGGCCAGCCACTGATATCGATCTGGAAACAGAAAAGTGGTTTCAGGAGATCCTTGATGCAAAACAAGCCCGCATCCCCATTAGATCCCACAGTACAGCACCACACACAACTAACTCCCCTGAATTACAACTTCAAACTATGTATTCAGGAATCAGAGACTTGGCAAATACCCAAAGTTGGAACCAAGAGCTCAGAAGGCAATATGTCACAATAAGAGAAAGGCTGATTGAAACCACCCAATCCCATTGCAACACCAAATAGGGCGAACTCACAAACAGCCTCTCTGCCAAAGTTCAAGATCGAAAAGAGTTCTAGAGGCAGCTGAAAATGCTAATGGGAAATGAGACGGCACATAGTCCATACCTATAAGATGACCAAGGTACCAAGCATTACCGGGACATCGATAAGGAACAAATACACCGGAACTCCAGATTTTTGAGGAAGATAACCAGAATTTTGACCAAGAAACAGAAGAGAGTGGTAGATGAAGCAGGAAAACCCCCAAACAGACCTGAGAATTTCAGACCAATCTCTCTTCTTGAAATACCTGGCAAAATCCTGGAAAGAGTTATAAACAGCCGCCTAAAAACCCACCTGGAAAGCTACAGACTCTTAAACTCCTAACATTATGGCTTCACAGAGTCACGAGGTATGACCACTGCAATAGCATTGGCCTGAGACGAATTAGCCCTTGCTTTAGTAAACAAAAAACAGGTCAATGTAGTCGTCCGAGATGTTGCAAAGGCTTTCCACAAAATCTGGCATCCTGGCATACTACATCACCTACTACAACTAAAAATACCCAGACCAACTGTGCAGCTTCCTCCAGGATAGAAGATGAAAATTAAAAGTGGGCCAACTAAGAGGCCAGGGATTTCCACTTCAAAGTGGAGTCCCACAGTGTACTATCGCCCATGCTCTACATAATATCCATGTCTCCTACACCCCCTCCAACAAGAGACAGTAATTACATAATGTATGTGGAATACATTACTCAAATCATATCCCACCCTTCCTGCTGCAGCCAATTCATCAAACTCGCCACTGACAGGGCAATTGAAGCATTAAACGATTTTGAAAAAATGGAAAATCAAAACCATTTAGAATAAGTTCCTAATTATCCCAGCGGAACAAAGCCAGGAAACCCTAACATCCGGAGCATGGATGTCAACTTTGCCAAAGAAGGAAGGCTATTGGGCCTAAAATTCACAAAAAACGGGCATCAGCACACATAAAGGAGTGTACTAAGATTGCCAGCAGCACCCTAACCAAACTGAAACGGACTTCAGGATGCACAGAAGAGATCAATCTGCGTCTTTACAAAAGGCTAATCCGGCCAATCCTGGAATACCCACCTATTCCCTTAAATACTATTGCCCCATCATCATGGCTCAAACTACAGGCAATACAAAATGAAGCAATCCTCTGGGTAAAAGGAGTAAGGTGTCCGAACCCACGCACATCCATCAGGGAACTCCACCTGCTCTATAACCTTGACCCTATTAATGTCCGTGTCCAGGATCTAGCTGAAAAAACTGTGATTGGCTAAAATTCATGGACGACATCAACTACAACCAATTACAAACACTCCACAGCAACACGGAGGGTGAACATAGCTGGTGACCCAAAAGCCTATTGAGAATGGGACAACAACCAACCAACCCCATATACTCAAGGACCAACAGGAAACCAAACGAGTCTGAAACCGTGTCATATCTTGCCAACAAAGCTGTACCCAAATCCCTGTTAATTGCCAGTGACAAGGAAGAGGCAATAGCTTAGCTGCAAGAGTCCAACAAACAAAGAAATGCCAAATCATACCAAGAAAAACTAGTATTTTGGTTCAAACTCACAAACTGACGAAACACACAAGAGTCAGTTAGACAGAATGAGCTGAAAACAAACACTGAGAGATCCATATACTAACTAATCAACTCGCAGTTGGTTTGTTTACACCAGGAACAGCAACTAAACAGAAGAAACCCAGACAAACGCAATCACCACGTCCCAAGGTTCACTTAGTTATCAATGGAAACTACGTTAAATCTAACCTAAAGGTGTACACATTTATCACCACAAAGAACATAACTACTCTCCGAACAATAAGAGCAACTATGCAGAGAAGGAAGGCGCTGGCATACACGTCTACATTGTTTACATTTACAGCCGTACTCTAAGTCCCTAGCGCGCAGAGTACATGACATGAACATGCCACGTTTGGTATTCTAGAAGCGCGTGTTCGTGGCAAAAGCATAGCAAAGTCATGGAAAGCATTGGAACATTCGTGGAAACTCTGTGACACAAGGGTAGGCTTATCAATATAGTTATGCGGACAAAAAATATCATATTTATACTGTACTCTTTCTTACTAATACTTCATATGAGCATACTACTGGAAAGTAATACCTATATTGGATATATTTGGCATCATTGTCCTAGACTTGGATTACAAACCCTTTTAGGAAAATATGGATTCTCTGCTGATTTTCAGTTTGTTTACTTTTTGGCGAACTTTTCGAAGGAGAGAAGTTAAATGAATGGTAAACGTAGTTAGGAATGTAAAGTTCATGTATATCATTTTATGAAATATGTATACATTATATCTGTATGTATGATATATAAAAAATATACATATATATACAGTATATACACATAAAATAAGGAAGATCTATACATAAACACACAATCTCTCTCATCCCGTTTGTTTTGATGGAGCGTAGAGTGAAATATCAACGGCACTTTCATGAAATAATGGTTAATTCTTTAACTAGGAACAAGTAAAACGACTGATTCATACCAAAATTGAACCATCTTTTGTTAGTGCTACCAATGATAGTAGTCTCTCTTATGAATTTGTCATTTGGACAGTGCCATTCATCCGAAACATATCAACTTTGGAACGGTTGGTAAACCTGAAGCAGCTGACACAGATGTGCCACGCTTTTGCGTCCTAGATTACCGCCTTCGTGACATGACCACGACATTGACACAAAATGAACATGACATGGTCATGACATAGTCATGACACAGAAAGCGTCCTAGAATATGGCTGTTAATGTTTACACTGAAGGTGGCAACTACGCTGAACATACATGGACAGTGTGTTCATTTACCTCCCGTTTACCGCTGACGTAGAAAAAAGAGCATACACATGTGTACGTACTCACCTGCACCTAAAAGTGTAAGCATATGTTAATGTAGAATAGAAAAAATATATATATATTGTCTGTATGTGTATGTACATGTATAAGTATATATATGTGTATATGTATGTATATGTACATATGTACACATGCATACATGTACGTATTAAGCCAGCTCAGAAACATGAAAAGGCAATATACCACATGGTGACAGGAAACGAAACAAATAGTTCTTATTCTATTTATATACATAACCAATTAATATGTAAAACCTTACTATTCATCTATACATGAAGCGAATTTAAACCATCTCCGGGCAAACAAGACCTACCCCACTCCAACCCACCTATAGGGCCAACAAGCAACACAAAGTTCTAATTCTCAGTAATAAAAATATAAAAAGCACTAAAACAATTACACACAAATGATACTCAGCAAGGGGTTACACCGCCCATCTTTTATTCCTCTCATTCTGATATTTCACTTTAGGTAGCTAGCCACTATCTTAGATCTTCCTCTCTCTCCTTACTTTGAGAACTTGATTCTCTACTTTTCTTTTCGTAGTCGCATTCTCTCTTGAGATACCACTCGCTCCCTCACCCGCGTGACCTCACCTCAGAAACTCCTGCCTAGTGAGACGTCCACTCGCTACCAAGTAATTATCAACATATCCACATGTGCCGTCATTTCCCAATAAAGGAATGAAGAACTACAAGAATTTGACTCAAGCCCGTTTGTGAGTACATCTAACGTTCTCTCCTCTCTCTCTCTCTCGCTCTCTCACTTTCTCTCGCTCTCGCTCGCTTTCTCTCTTGCTCTCTCTCTCGCTCGCTTTCTCTCTTGCTCTCTCTCTCGCTCGCTTTCTCTCTTGCTCTCTCTCTCGCTCTCTCCTGTCCCTTTCAAAAGTGCAAAAACATTGAATGATAGAAAATAACCCTCTCTCACCGTAATCGTGAAAATTCAATACCCTGGGTGATCGCCCATCCTGATTTTGCAACGAAATCCACGGGGTTGCTAAGGCAAACTGGTTTTCAAGATGGCGGTTTTGGGACATCAGTGTTGACAAGGCTGGTGTGCCAAGCCGTTCTGATGGAATCATCTTCAACATGCAGACCTGGAATGAGGTTATAGAGTAGTGCCCGATGCATACCAAGGGCATAGATTTAGGGTGGGAAGTAAAGGGTGTTCAGGTATTGAATGTTTACAAATATATCAAAATGATTCTTAATTTTAGACAAACTGAAATAATTAACTGAAGTAACTTAACTTGCTTGTTCCCTTCTGCGTCACGTCGAAAGATGATGCGGCATGTAATTTAATTGACACATTCTACAGGATATATGTAGATAGCGGCGGAGAATGGGTTAAGTAAGTTATAAGTTGGTAACCAACTTTTGCAGTTCTGTTAAATACTACTAAGAGAGACATGGATTCTATTGCAATACTTGTAACATAGGAATAGCTTGCTAGAATAAACACGAAACGGAAAGTTAACAGATGCAGGGTAGGTGGATGCATTTGCATTAAGAGGTCGAGATGATGTATGTCACGTGTGACCTTGGCTGTGGTAGTTCTGAAACATGAAGAGTAAGTACACTACAAATTAGGAGTAGATATGGGTATACTTAGTCTGGATTTCAGAGAACATGGTTTGATTTGTGATGAGAGGCCTGGAATAAGATGGGAAGTTATTGTCCAGTATGAAAAGAGATGAATCACAAAACAAATTAAATTCCCTGGTGATGTGCGAAATTCTAAGAAATCTGGGGAAGTGAAAGAATTAGCCTTACAAATAACATATGAAAAGTTATATTTATTACTAATTATTGATGTGACCAAGATATGTTCATTACTAGGTGAATTCTCCAAGGGAAATAGGGTTGCTCAGCCGAAAACGTTGCCGCGCTGGAGGTGTTCCTTGTGACCGCACGCTAGGTCAATTTGCTACAGGGAGCAAGACTCATGGCTCTGTTAGCCAAAAAATGGAGTTGTGACGGGCGATAAGTAACTGTGCTGGGGGTACTACGTAGGGAACCGTACAATAGGTCTGTAAAAGATGTCTTCTCTTGAGACCGTCGTGGCTCTGGAAGCCCAAAATCAAAAATAGGTGACCAGTCTGAGACACACCCAGGTCTCATTCTCTTAAGTGGCTGATTGGGGAGGAGGGATTAGTATAAAGATGGTTTAGGTGAGAAATATTGTACAAGTAACTATCCACTTTGTTAAAAAACAGACTGATAAAATAATTATTGTGGGTGCGCACGCCGTTCTACCAAAGTATTGAATATTCAGATTATGCCATGACACATTTGCAATGTCAAATGTGTTTGTGAACGGAAGTGTGAACTGAGATGATTCAAAAGTATGAAAGGTAGATGTGTCTACAGTGAGTTATGAGGTGTGTATTTAGGAAAAATAATTAATTGCATGTAGTTAAGTACGGCTATGCAAAAATGAGTAAATCAATAAAGAATAACAGTGATTTAACTAACAAATGTTTAATAGAAATGACTGAGACATAATGTAACAAACGAAAAGGTAACATAACAAAAAATGTTAATATATATGGAATTTCTCCACTTAACGAGTTCGCCGTAATAAACAGGTCTGATCATCACAGATAAGTAACGTTTTACGTTAGTGAGGTCATGAGTAACTGTGAATGACCCTGTTATTTAAAGTGCGAAGTGACCGAGTCAAGAAATTCCGAATATATACAAACATCATCATTCAAGCGTACGCTTGCGAAAATCATAGCTTGGAGATGCAGCATTTGTTTTTTAAAAACGTGATTCCATTACTGATATTATATCAAATAGTTATTTCGTAATGATTAGCTATTATTATCAAGCAAATCTCGTAAATGATGAAATATGCGAGTAATCATAAAAATATTGATGATACTGGTGAAACTGATCCGAATTGGGAATATTCTGTGGAATGATTGACCCGTCGGGTAGGTGGCTCGCAGCGTGTGCAATCCTCGTAATCACGGGAATCATTTTTAAGCTTAACTTGCGTTTCGCAGGCGTGGTAGTGGCTTAAGCAAAACTAATATGTACGATATACGAAGAAAAAGGAATAAAGTTCGACTTCGTCTATTTAAAATCAGACCAAATACGAACTAATTGAGAATTGTAGCTAATTAATATGAAAAACAAATTGGGAAAATTATAATTCATTTTTGTTTTTAATTACGCATGTAAATAAATAACCTTTTAAAATGTGATGATAAATAAGAAACGTAAGGGAAAAATTGAGACACGGGGGGACAACACTCCTACTGACTTACCTTGATTTCACTTTTGACGCGGTGTATTTTATTGCTGTGATCACGTGAGAGTGAAAAAAAATGTATCGGCCGTGTGGCTTATAGTAAATACGTGGCGAGCAATCTACGATTTTAAGGAAAATAGAAGGCGGGCCCTTTCCCTTGCTGGCACCAGTTTGTAACGGGTGTCTTAGTATGTTGAAACAAATAACCCACACAAAGTAGTAATGCGATGTCAGAGAAAGGGTTTATACAGATTAGATTTATTCCATGACACAGTAAGCCTGACGTTTTGATACACGATATATGATATACACTACAGACAATATTCACAGTAATAAAACACTATAACAACAAGTATGAACAGGAGAAATCAGGTGACATTGGTAGCACAATCGATCCCGGTTTGTGTGTATATTCCAGACATCCCGATTATATGGAGGATTTTGCTATGAACAATTCCCAGCATGCGGAAACGTGGCTTAGAATGGGAAGGTGTAACAATTACAGGTATTTTGCTCTTATGAGGGCCAGAATAATTGGGAGATAATTATTCGTGAAAAACCTATCCACCAAAGTTGACCTAACCTGGCTTCAGAGAGGCATCAGGACTGCCTCAGCAATAGTATGCGTATTCATGTATTTGATATATATAAGCATACTATATAATCCTCATTCTCTCTTTCTCTTTCTCTCCCTCCCTCTCCCCCTTTCCCCCATTCTCCTCTCTCTCTCTCTATCTATCTCTCTCTATCTCTATCGATCTCTATCTATTTCTCCCCTATATCTCTTTGAGAAATACTTCAAGTGCCACTTGCTGACAGGTCGGTCACCTCGTTAGTGTCTGAGACTGTCCCTCTGTCTACCCTTGCTCATATGACCTGTTTCAGTGGTGACACTGAAATAGGTCATATAAGATTGAATCAATATAGCAAAGCATAATCACTGCCGTAGATTCCATGATAAGATATATTAGTGTCTTACACTCTTTGTCACTCTCACAAGCCTACTAGCTGTTACCAGCTGTAACCCTGTGGGAAATGACGTTACCCATTGTAAGTCAGGGAGAAAGACGACGTTCACTTGTCATGGTCTTTATTGGTGAGAGTCAGTAAATACATTTACCTCCCTCCTTTGGGTTTGGCTGGAGGTCAGAGTTGTGTCCCATCTGATCTGGGTTCCTTTTGATCCTGCTTATGTATGACTCTTAAGTCACTTTCAATGCCTCAGAGCTTCTGTTAACAAGACAGGAAGCAGGAAAGTCAGGTCAAGACTGAATATTATCATTATAACAAATGACTAATACAACGAAGTATAATCAGTGCTTTAAGTCACATAATATGTAACATCAGTGCCTTACATCGCTCGGACCACTCTACTAAACAGCCTACATCGTATCTGTAAAAAAAAAAATAATAATAATAAAATAAATAAAATAAAAAAGTAAAAATAAAAATAAAATAAAAATAAAACAAACTACTAAAAACTAGTTAAGAAAAACGTCTCCACCCTACAAGTGGACTCCTGGTCATTGGAGGCTATCTACATCAGATTTTGCAGGTACTTGACCTAGACCACTTCATAAAATTCATTGACCAGTGCTGTAGCACCAATTGGCGCTAATAGACACGTAACATATACTACATGAGAAACGGATCATATAAGGTGTAATTGTAGTAAAAGAATAGGCACTAAAACTGGCCTTATGATTAAAGTAATTAAAGCAAAGGTGAGATTGCTTAAGCGAAATGAGAGGATACCAACAACATAACGTGAGGAGCTTGCGTAGTCATTGAAGTTCGGAAACGAGTCAAATGACTATAGGCTTGAAGAACTTGCACATTACTGAAATAACACATAGAACCTAAATGTTTAAAAAAATGTGGTAGGATCAGCTTGTCCAAGAACAAGATCTCATTATGATTTCATGACTTTTCTCTCACACACTCTCTCTCTCTTTTCCTCTCTCCTTCTCTTTTTCCTCTCTCCCTTTCTCTTTCTCTTCCTCTCTCTCTCTATCTCTCTCTCTCTCTCTCTCTCTCTCTCTCTCTCTCTCTTATCTCTCTCTTCCTTTCTCTCTCTCTCTCTCTCTCTTCATCTTTCTCTTTCTCTCTCTCTGTCTCTCTATCACTCACCTCCCTCTCTCTCTATCACTCGCCTCTCTCTCTCTCTCTCACTCACCTCTCTCTCTATCACTCACCTCTCTCTCTATCACTCACCTCTCTCTCTCTCTCTCTCTCTCTCTCTCTCTCTCTGTGTCTCTCTCTCCTCCCTTTCTCTCTCTCTCTCCTCCCTCTCTCTCTCTCCCCTCCCTCTTACCTCCCTCTCTCACCTCCCTCTCTCACCTCCCTCTCTCACCTACCTCTCTCACCTCCCTCTCTCTCCCTCCCTCCTTCTTATAGCCCATACCTAACTGTAGGCTGGCTTCTTCTCGATGAGGTGGGCGGTCGGGCGGGAATTTGAACGATGCGTAGCGGCATCTTCGGATATGTGAGTCTGGCACCATCAAAAATGTAAGACCCACAAGCTGCCGCCAGTTGTAACTTACTAGTTGTCACCAAATGTAATCCTGTGGGAAAGGACATCACCCGTTGTAAGCTGAGAGAAAGAAAAACGTTCACTTTTCATAGTCTTTATTGGTGAGAGCCAGTAAATATACTTACCTTCAGCCTTTAGCTGGAGGTCAGAGATGTGTCCTAATTACTGCCTGTGTCCTTTCCGATCTGGGTGTCTTTTAATCCTGCTTATGCATGACCCTTCAGTCATACATAAGCATAATCAGTATTATCATTGCTTTCGGTAACATAATATGCAATATCAGTGCCTTTCTCTCTCTCTCTCTCTCTCTCTCTCTCTCT
>BOPN01011598.1:12500-15404 GCA_017312705.2 Penaeus japonicus | reverse complement strand
TATATATATTCTTACTAAAAACACCTGAAAAGAAATCATGGAAAGAAAATTTGATACGAATAATATTGAAAAAAAAATCATATCATGGAAACCAACTTTTATTTCGATGCTTGTTATTACCAATCTTTAGCGTTATTCTTTATGATCAATAAATGTTCATTAGCATGTTTATTATTGCCAGTGTTATCAGTGTTATCACCTAGTCTATATCGCGACAACTTATATATAATGATTAGATACAAAGATCAGTCGGTTTGACTTGATTTTCTTTTTTCTCTTTTTTTTCTTTTATCAATGATGGAAACAGCCAAGGATTAAATTAAGGGTACTCTTAAAATGCTGTTCATTTGTCCTCTTTTATTTCTTTCTATCTATCTATCTACCTATCTATTTATCTATCCATCTATCTATCCATCTATTCATCTCTCTCTCTTTCTCTCTCTCTCTCTCTCTCTCTCTCTCTCTCTCTCTCTCTCTCTCTCTCTCTCTCTCTCTCTCTCTCTCTCTCTCTCTCTCTCTCTCTTTCCTTCTCGCTCTCCCTCTCTCATTCCCTCTCGGTATCTTATATCCTAGGGGACAGACCATACAATGCGTTTCTACA
The DNA here is from genome assembly GCA_017312705.2 of Penaeus japonicus. Classification (NCBI taxonomy): domain Eukaryota; kingdom Metazoa; phylum Arthropoda; class Malacostraca; order Decapoda; family Penaeidae; genus Penaeus; species Penaeus japonicus. The sequence continues at coordinate 14,803 of BOPN01011598.1, read as the reverse complement.
TGACTTATTTTTTCCTCGTCCTTCTTACTCTACCTCTTCCCCTTCCTCTTTATCCCCGTGTTCACAATGTCAATAAAGACCATCATCTTCATCTCCACAAAGACTCCCAGCATCGGTGAATCGCAAAAACATCCCGTAAGTCTTTAATCATGTCTACGATTATGCAGATTCTTAAGGATTAAATTGCACGTCGGACGTAGAGACCTATTGAGACCTTGTGTGGAATGGGAACAGATCGTTGGGTAGGGCAAATAGGGCGAGTAGTGTTGGCGTAGCTGGGTATGGTGTTCATAGCGTGGGCTATTGTAGTCTGCTATTGTTATTTTGTAGAGCATGTCTTGGGGGTATCTGTGTGGGAGAGTGTGAATGGAAGTGCGCATGTAAATATGAGCATCTGAATATGTATGTGGGTAGATTTGAGCATGTGAATATGTGTGTGGATAAATATGAGTCTGTGAATATTTGTGTGGATAGATATGAGCATGTGAATATCTGCGTGTATAAATACGAGTATGTGAATATAAGCGCGTATGTGTATAAGCGTGTGCGAGCATACACATACGCAGATGCACAAACTCATAAACAAACCCACTCGCACACATACATCTCTCCCAAAGCCAAGTTTCCTCTCCTTATTTACCCCGACATTCACCAGCGTCCGGATGCAAACATTTTTTTCCGTTACTTCGATATCACTCTCTTTATCCTTTCTATTCATGCATGGCTGCCACCGCTGGACGAGATAAGCTCACCAGCCTGCTCTTAGATAGAAGGCTCATCTCCCCTTCCTCCCCCCCCCCCAATCCCACCCTATCCCCACCTCTCCCTTCACCTCCCCACCTCTCCCCTCACCTCCCCTCACCTCCCCTCACCTTGCCTCTCTTCCCTTCTGTTTTTGCCTCTCCTTCAGTGCCCTCAGCTTTACTCCCTCTTCGTCCCTCTCGCTGCTATACGAGACTATGCAAATGAGCCGGGGATTGGGAGAGAGAGAGAGAGAGGGAGGGAAGGATGTGGGAGGAAGGGAGGGGGGAGAATGAGAGAGATAGAGATAAGGAGGGAAAAATGTGAGAAAAAGGGAGGGGGGGAGAGGGGGGGAAGGACGTGAGAGGAAGAGAGAGAGAGAGAGAGAGAGAGAGAGAGAGAGAGAGAGAGAGAGAGAGAGAGAGAGAGAGAGAGAGAGAGAGAGAGAGAGAGAGAGAGAGAGAGAATGAGAGGGAGAGAGAGAGAGAGAGAGAGAGAGAGAGAGAGAGAGAGAGAGAGAGAGAGAGAGAGAGAGAGAGCGAGAAAGAGAGAGAGAGAAAGAGCGAGAGAGAGAGAGAGAGAGAGAGAGAGAGAGAGAGAGTGGGAGGGAGGGAGGAATGGAGAGAAGAAGGAAGAGACGGTGGGGAGAGATAGGAAAGGAAGGAAAGAATAAGAGTGAGAGAGAGTGAGAGAGAGAGGGAGAGAGAGGGAGGGAGAGAGAGAGAGAGAGAGAGAGAGAGAGAGAGAGAGAGAGAGAGAGAGAGAGAGAGAGAGAGAGAGAGAGAGAGAGAGAGAGAGAGAGAGAGAGAGAGTGAGGGAGAGAGAGATGGAGAGAGAAAGGGAGGGAGAGAGCGAGCGAGAGAGAGAAGGCAAGAGAGGGAGAGAGAGAATTCCGGCAGGGTCTATTCTGACCACCTTTGCTCAGTCTGCCAAGTGGTTGATCCTATGTCATTTTCTGGAGGGAAGGCGAGAGTAGGAGGAGGAAGGGGAAGAGGAGAGTAAAAAGGAGGCAAGGTGAAGCAGAAAAGAGAAAGGGAAGAGGCAGGGAAAAAGTGGTAGAAGAAAGGGAGAAGAGGTGAAAAAGGGAAAAAAGAGCGAGTCACTGAAAAGATAATACATAGAGGAGAGCAAAGAAAACGGGAGGGAAGTTGGAAATTGAGAAAAAAAAGAGGGAGGGGTATATATATAAGCAAAAGAGGGAAAGACGAATAATGCTTAAGAAAAAGAAGCAAGGAAACAAGAGAGAGAGACAGAGAGAGAGAGGGGGAGGGGGGAGAAGAGGAGGAGGAGAAAGAAAGAGAAATAAAGAGATAGAGGACGAGAAAGAGAGAGAGAGAGAGAGAGGGAGATGGGAAGAGAGAGAGAGAGAGAGAAAGAGAGATAGTGGAAGTGAAAGAGAGAGAGAGAGAGAAAGAGAGATAGTGGAATAGAAAGAGAGAGTTGAGGGGGAGAGAAAGAGAACGAAGGAGACACGGGGCAAAGAAATTTGGCCATGTAAAAGGGCCCGGATCTCTTGTTATTGCCTTCAGATGAGATAAAATTCCGGGCCGGGTGGATCAGCT
>BOPN01011598.1:0-2500 GCA_017312705.2 Penaeus japonicus | reverse complement strand
AAGGAGAGAGGGGGAGAAAAACAAAAATAAAACAAGGAGAGAGAGAGAGAGGGTGAAAAGAAGAGAGAGAAAAAGAAAGGAAAAAAAAGAGAGGGACAGAGAGAGAGAGAAAGAAAGAGCCGGGGAAAGAGGACACGCGCAAAGAGAACCCAAGCCAAAAGAGGACAAGACATCAGCCGCTGCATCAAAAGAACCGAACGTTGGAACCGGAACAATGGAACCGCGAGTGACACAAGCATTTTTATGGATTCCGGTTCATGGTTCTCGTGCATCTCCTTTTCGTATTTCTTCGCATTTCATTTTTGATTTACGATCTACTAAATCAATGTTTTTTTTTCCCCATTTCTTTCATTCATCTGTCTTTTATATATGTTTTGGTAGGCCGACAGGAGGATTATTTATCTTCCTGTTTTCGGGGTTAAGAATCCCTTGCTAGGAATCCTCTTTTAAATTTGAGAATCAGATTTTGAGATAAGTACTTATTTTCATTATGTTTATTTATTTTCATTTGTTATTATTATTATTATTATTATTATTAATATTATTTTATCTTATTGTTATCATCATTGATTTTTCCGTATTTTGATTTTTATATTATTATTTTTTTATTTTTTATTTTTTTTTTTTTTGGGGGGGGTCCCAAGTTCGTTTTTTCTCATCTTCAGTCAATCATCTCTCTTCTTGTGTTTCTTATTCATTCTTTATTTTTTAAATTTCTCTTGTTTTGTTGTTATTTTTCGTTTGTGTATTTATATTCCTCTACTTGTCCTCCTTCTCCTTTTTCCCACTACTTCTCCTTCTCTTCTTTCAGTTCTTCTATTCCATCTCCATGTCTCCCGCCTTTTCCTTCTCCCTTTCCTTCTACTTCTCCTTGTCCTTCTCTTTCTCCTTCTCTTCTCTTCAATCTTTTACCCATTCTTCTCCTCTTGATTCTCCTTCTCCTCCTCCTTTTCTTTATCCCCCTTCGTGCCCTCCTTTTCCTCCTTCTCCTCCTCCATCTTTTTGTCCTCCGCTTTCTCCTCCTCTTTTTCCTTCTCCTTCCCCTTGTCCTTCTCCTTCCCCTTCTCTTCTTCCATTTTCTCCCCCTTCTTTTCTTGTCCTCCGCTTTCACATCCATCTTCTCCTTCTCTTTTCCCTTGCCCTTCTCCTTCTCCTTCCGCTTCTCCTCCTATCTCTCTCTTATCCTGCGCCTTATTATCCTTTTCCATATCCCTCTCCTTGTCCCCTTTCTTCTCCTCCTTCTCTTTCTCCTTCCCCCTTTCCTTATCCCCTCTCTATATTCACCCCATTCCTTGACTTCTTCTTCCTCTTTTTCGTCATCCATTTCTTCCTCATTATCTTCTTCATCGTCCTCTTCATCTCGTTTTTTTTTTCTGTGCCAGCATTTCGAAGACATTCCAGAGCCTCTCTCTCTTTCTCTCTCTGTCTGTCTGTCTGTCTCTCTCTCTCTCTCTCTCTCTCTCTCTCTCTCTCTCTCTCTCTCTCTCTCTCTCTCTCTCTCTCTCTCTCTCTCTCTCTCGCTTGATTCCTTATTCAAACTTTCTTATTCTTTCTTAATAAGATTAGGAAAGCAATCCACGCGACCGAAAGTTTGTAAGTGAAATACATTTCCCTTCGCTTCCTCTCTCCTTCTTTGTTTGTTTGTTTTGTTTTACTGTCATTTGATGTGTCCGTTGCCTGTCTGTTTGTTTGTCTGTTTGTATGTTTGTTTGTCTGTCTTATCCTCATTCCTCCTCTTTCTCTTTATCTTTCCTTTTCTCTGTTTCTCTTTCTCTCTATTTCTGTCTCTCTCTCTGCCATCACAACCTTTCCACGCCATCCTTCTGTCTGCCTACCTCTTTTCTTCTCCCTCTCTGCTCCCTTCACCTTCCCGCCTTCCTTCCATCCTTCCTCCTATATCTTTTTATCTTATCTTTCCTGCCATCCACACCCCTCCTTCTCCTTTCAAGTCCTTCCATCCTACCCTCTCATCTCCCCCTCTATTCATTCCACTCATCCTACCTACGCTCTCTCCCTCCTCACTCGCCCCCCCCCCTCGTTCCCTCCCCCCCGTCCCCGTCCCGGTCCCCTACTCCCTATCCCAGCCCCCCTACCCGTCCCTGTGCCCTACCCCCCCTCAAAAAAAACAACGGAAGTCCTAACGATGTCCCTTATGTCCTTCGGGAGGAGGGGAGAGGGGGGGGGGAGGGAGGGGGTTAGTCTCAGCATCCTCCCCGTCGGGACTGATGCCGAGGCGACGATGTTGTCCCCGCCAGATGACGAACGATAAAGGAAAACAAAAAGAAGGGGGTTTAATTTAAGTCCCGGAGACGCGACGCCCACCGCCCGCCCCTCCGCCCGTACTTGGTCAACGATGAAACTTAACGGTGATTATTATCACGCAAACCTCACGTCGAGTCTTAAATCATGACGTGTCGACGCGAAGGAACTTGCCACCCGCGAGGTCTGTGGGTGCTGTGGGCGGGCTGAGGGGCGGGCTGCTAGGTGGGTGGGTGGGTGG
>BOPN01011597.1:9214-15405 GCA_017312705.2 Penaeus japonicus | reverse complement strand
TCCTCCTCCTCCTCCTCTTCCTCCTCCTCCTCCTCCTCCTCTCACGAGATCCTTCGCCACGCCCTCCTCCCTTCACTCCTACTGGGTTTCCCGCCTTGGAAGCCGAGCGAGGAAGTGGCGTCAAAGAGTTAGCGTTATTAGAAGTCCTTTTCCGCCGCAAGGATTTCCAGGCATCGAGGGGCGTTGCTGGCACGAAGGACTTGTCGTGTTTAAGGATCTCAAGATTGACAGTGACCCGGAAGCTGAAGGACTCGAGGATTCCTTTTCGATGTCTTCTTAGAACTCAGAATAGGTCTTGGAAAATGTAGTGTGTGTGTGTGTGTGTGTGTGTGTGTCGAATGCTGATTGTTGGTTGCTTTTTTTTCGACGCTTCTTTAGAGAAGGAAGAAAGGAGAAAAGGAAGAAGAAAGATGAAAAGGAAGATAAAGAGGAAGAAGAAAAAATAACCCCAATATGTGTCTGTTCATGTATGTGTGTATGAGTGTGTGTTAGTGTCTGTGTGTGTTAGTGTGTGTTAGTGTGTGTTAGTGTGTGTTAGTGTGTGTTAGTGTGCGTGTATGTGTACATGTGTATGTGTGTGTGTGCGTTAGTATGCATGGATGTACACCTATCTGTATACACGCATGTATGTATGTACAGTAAGTACACACACGAGTTCTTAGCGAGAGGATCCGAGCGCCGCCCATCGCTCTGGATTCCGGGCGCGAGAGGTCGTCAAACATACATTTTTCTCTCTCGCTCGTCCGTGCATTACAACGGGTTTACTTTGTTTGTTCTTTGTATTAGAGGTTAATGGTCTGACCCTTTCGAGGACCTGCGTTAGCATTCGTTAGTCTGGACTCTGATAAATGGATGATAAATACGAGGCAATGGAAGAGACGGGAAGGCAGAATGGCAATTTTATAGATGCGTGTGTGTGTGTGTGCTTATATGAATATATATATATGTATGTGTATATATGTTCCTCATGTAACTTGTCATTTTTTTTCTAAATCACCCCACGCCCGCCCCCTCCCGTATTTCATTAACATATCATATTAACACGACTCACCTCTTTAATAAACTTTTCACTCTTTACCATTCTAACATATGGACAGCATGGATTCCATAAAGCGTGTTCGTTCCAAGGTATATCATTCTTCCTCCAACCAATTAGATATATTCCACAATAAAAACAAAAAACACTATCCGATACACCTACAAAGAAATTGATAAATATATGTTAACATTAAATCAATCATTAACAGTATCAAAGGATATATAAAAAAAAATGTTCGTCCAATATACAACATTCATTTTTACTAACCATCTGCGATAAATCCTGCTTCTGACAAGTGGACGGGGTTTTGTATACTTTCCTTTGACCAGTTTTTATATGAATCTAATCGTCTTTGAGAACTAATATACTCTGTATATATCGGCTGAAAGTCATCAGTATAATTAAAATTATTAAATCTTATTGAAGAAAAATCACGATGCATGAGAGGTACATTATCTTGATTCTGGCCTGTAATAAAAGTACAGTGAGGAGATAATCGTCTATGTTCGTCTGTGACAGTTTCTTTAGACCCCCACTTGTGTATAACTGTTTTACAAAAAACACACATACAGGATTCTTCCTCTTCCAAATAAAAGAATCCATCACTAGCCAATTTCAGTGCACTTAACCATTCCTTAGGCCATTTAGTAAATGTCAATATCCTATTAAACTCATATCGTAAGTCATCATATGATATTACCCTGCTAACTTTGATCAGATAATTTTGATCCATTTTAAAAAAAAAAATCTTGTTATGTTTATTATCTAGAGTCTGGAATAATGTGTCGACTCTTTTGATATGGTCATATTTTCCCAAATACACAATTCAATGTTGTTGGTATTATGTTGGTATTATATTATATTTCAGTATATTATTATTATTATTATTATTATTATTATTAAACATTAGAGTCTGGAATAATGTGTCGACTCTTTTGATATGACCATATTTTCCCTAAACCAAACTAATATCAGAAACATTTACAAACATTATGACACAAGTGCTCAACTGTAGATGATAATTATGATAGTGTATTACTAAAGTTTTATGTTCAACTATACTTATTTTATACTTTTAAAACCATCGATATGAACACGAAAGATATTAATATGAATATCATTGTAAACAATTTAATATTGTTTGGTATTATATTATATCTCGGTAAATTATTATAAACATCTAGTGCATGTGTATAAATATAATTATCATAAATTGTTATAGATATGATTATTCATTCTAATAGTTAATACCCTGGTGATAATGAGACCTAGTAATATGGATAATTGTAAATATCGTAAAAACAGTAAAAAAAAACATGGTGCTAAAAAAAAACCTGGTGCTAGAAAAAAATCTGGTGCTAGAAAAAAAGAAATTGGTCCCAAAAGAGCAGAATTGAATACATCATTAAGCAGATTTCTAATTTCCGGATGGAACCCTGGAGGACCTTTAAACCGGTTTAGAAGAAAGAAAGTTAAAAGTGCAAGTATAGTTAACGATACTGAAAGCGTACGTAGTGGTACATCTAATGTTAATAAAAATGTTAACACTATCCATCATCCTTTTTCAACTGCTAAAAGTAATGAGATTAATAAAACCTCTAGTTTAAACAGTTCTACCAATAGAATTACAACAAACGAGATCAACAAAAACTATAATACTGAACAAACAGATAGATTTGGTGCTGGTAGTAGTAGTAGTAGTAATAATACTACTAACAATAGTAATAAAAGTTATAGTAATAGTTATAATAGATTTAAATAATCTTTTTAATGTACTGTAATAATATTATGTAAATGCTTTATTATTAATGAATAAATAAAAACGACACAATAATTAAATATAGTCTTTATTTTATCCAATATTGTTATTATGTGTATATTTACATTTTTATTCTGTATTTGTCAATTGTGTAGAATTTTCAGTGATTAAAGTATTCGATGAATTGTGTATTATAGTATTTTGTTGTTTTATCAACTGATCTTGCATTTGTATTAATTCTTGTTGTCGTTTAATCATGTCTGATTGATAATCATTGTTCATTTGTTTATCATCATTTTTCCTCTCTTTTGGTTGGATGTGTGATATTGAGACCATTGTTTTTTTTAAATCATTAACCGCCTTTTCAAATGTTTCTACTTTACCTATAATAGACTTTAAACATTTATCGAATTCTTGTTCGGAAGAACCAATTATTTTTTCAATTGACTGAGACATTTTTTTCCAAATCGGAGAGAGTAATCTCTTTTTATAATCAGCAAAAGACAATTCTTTTATTTCCGGTTTTTGTGTGTGTGTGAATGTGACATGTTTATATTTAATATATATTTGTTGATTGAATATTTGATGTGATGGAATGATTTTGTATGGCCTTATAATGAATCAGAAAGAGTCGAGCGCTGGACGCAAACCATAATCCCTAATACATGACTTTTTCCCAACGATTATAGCTGCATACACCACCATCGTGTAATTAATTACGGTCAAATATAAATACCGACGCACATATACCAATCCGAATCATACGAACGCATCAATCTACAGATTACAACCTCACGCCAATAATAATCACATTAATACAACCCACACACAAGTAAAATTGATTTTCGTTCCTCAGCCCATAGGGTCGAGTACTGACTAATACTTGCATGGGGCGTGTGTGTGTGTGAGTGCGTGTGCGTGTGTGTGGGTGTGTGTGTGTTTGTGTGTGTGTGTGTGTGTGTGTGTGTGTGTGTGTGTGTACGTGTGCGGGTACGAGTGGGTGTACGTGTACGTGTGCTTGTACGTTTGCGTGTACGTGTGCCTATACGTGCGCGTGTACTTGTGCGTGTACGTGTACGTGTACGTGTGCGTGTACATGTACGTGTACGTGTACGAGTGCGCATACATGTGCGTGTCTGTATGAATAATTGATAAGTCCCCTTCGGGATTTGGAAGACAAATTGGTAATAATACGGCGAGGTAGCGTGGCTTACCGAGTCTGGCTTGCTTGAGGGATGGGCGGGCGGGCGGGAGCTTGGAGTGTTGGCTGTGTAGTGTGTGTCGTCATGTTTTATTGTTGTTGTTAGTATCACTTTTATCTTTATTGTGTCTCTTGGGGGAATTGTTGTTGTTAGTGCTGGTTGCCTTGTCTTGGTCGTGATGATTGTATTTTCATTGTTTTTTTTTTTTTTTTTGTATGTGTGTATTTTTGTTATTGCTGTTGCTGGTACTGTTATTATTATTATTGTTGGTGTTATTTTTTATGGTATTGTTATTTTTGGTTTTGTTTTGCTGATGTTGCGATTATCATCACTACTTTCATTGTCGTCATCATCATTATCATCATTATTATGATCATCATCATCATCATTATTATCATCATCATTACCATTATCATCATTATTATCATCATTATTATCATCATCATTATCATCATCAATATCATCATCATCATTATCATCATCATCACCACCACCACTACCACCACCATCCTCCTCATCATCATCACCATCACAATCACCATAATCATCAACATTCCCATCAACATCACTACCATAACCACCATCAATTTTTTTCTGCTTGTATATATTTCACGTTAATCTGTACATAATGTTAATATGCTTAATATTTTTCTCGCCAGCTTGATACTCTGTGACCTTTGTTAAAGCTTGCCTCTGGCCTTGATAATATGTACGATTATGTGTGAATCATGTGTAGGAGTGCTAAGTGCTTTGATGTACCTGTTAAGAGTTTAAGATGAGAATAAAATTGTGATACACACACACACACGCACAGACATACACAGACAGACATATATACACACACACACACTCAGACATACACACACACACACACACACACACACACACACACACACACACACACACACACACACACACACATCACAAAGAGAGATGAAGACAGACAGACAGAGAAATTTTTAGAAGAAAAAAAACAAAAAAAACATAAATGAGCAGATAGGGATATCGATAGATAGATAAATGAATATGTTAACAGGTTGATAAGTAGACAGACTGGCACATAGATTGCTAGATATATAGATATATAGAGAGAGACTGATAGATAGATAGAAAGATTAGAAAGGTAACCAGACAAACAGACATAAAAATGTATAAATGGGTGAATCAGCCTATTTAACTTGTGTCGAGTGAATCTCTATCTTTACTGCTGTTAATATAAGTGAAATTATTATATCTATCTCTAAAGATATATGTATGTACGCTCCTCTGAATATAATTCGAAAAGCAACCGTCTGTTTAAAAAGAATAGAAAGAAAAAAAAATCTACCATTAATGTACATATTTCCCTTAACTACAGACTACCCCTTACCACCCCCATACCCCTTCCAACCTCCCCACCTCCCTACCCCCCAATTCCCTACTGCCCCCTTCTCTGATCCTCCTTCCTACTCCCCCCTCTCCCCCTCCCTCCCCTCCCCTCCCCCAACCACAAGAAGAAGAAAAGAGAATATTCCGGATAACATTTGTTAAAAAAGAAATGAGTAGGGAGATAGAGAGAGAGAGAGAGAGTGAGAAACAGGCAGACAGACAGACGAATAAAGGAAGAACAAATGGATGAGTTGTACATATTTATTCTGACATGTGTGCAGTCACAAAAAGCATTCAGATCCTGTAATACACTTATGACTGTAAATATTGACACGTAAATATTTACACATTCAGAAGTCAGATATCCCCTCCTCTTCGGCTGAAAACATTAACATCACACATCACATTAATACACACGAACACACGTAAACATACACACACACACACACACACACACACACACACGTACACACACACATACACACACACACACATACATACACACACTTACCCGCACAGAAAATACATATACATACATATACAGAAACACACACACTTATACTCTTACATGAAGCACACATACTTTTTTAAAAAATCACACACAAACACTCACATACTAGAAACATATACACAAACACACGTACATTCACACACATAACCTCCCAAGCACACACACGCACACACACAAACACACACGTACATATACTCCCACAATCACACAAACAAACACAACCACAGCTTCCCAACACAGGGAAGATCGAAGCATTTTGTTCCTCTTAGAAAGAAGAAATGAAAATAAAGCCATTTCGAAGGAGATTCCGCG
>BOPN01011595.1:0-2500 GCA_017312705.2 Penaeus japonicus | reverse complement strand
TACATACCGATGTCATTAGTGACTTTATGAACGATTATTGCCAGTTCATTTCACTGATCATTATCAAGTCGACTGAATTAGTTCCTACGAAATGCTATCATCATTAATATCATACGTATCATCATTATCATCATTTTCCCTTTATATCTTACAATAATGCATTGCAACATCGTCTGGGCGTCTACACTGGGATCGAGTCTGCAATCAGTTAGTCTTTTGTAAGGGATGTTGTCAAGAACTTCCGTTGCGAAGTTGGGTTGCACGAGAGTATGTTGTTTTGTGTATACAGGGAAGGCAAACATGTACACACAGGGAAGAAGGGAGGAAGATGGTGGAGAAGAGGAGAAGTCAAAGAAGATGAGGAAGAAGTAGGGAAAGGAGAAGACGAAGAAGAAGATGAGGAATGAGAGGTGAAAGAAGAAAAGGAAGACGAGGGAGAAGATGAGGAAGAAGAGGTGAAAGAAGGAAAGGAAGATGAGGAAGACGAAGATGAGGAATAAGAGGAGAAAGAGGAAAAAGAAGATGAGGAAGAAGTAGGGAAAGGAGATGAGGAAGAAGAAGATGAGGAAGAAGAAGATGAGGAATAAGAGGAGAGAGAAGAAAACAAAGAAAAAAAGGAGAAAGAAAAAAAAAAAAAAAAAAAAAAAGGGGGAGAAAGAAGAAGACGAAAAAGAAGAAGAAAATAAGAGAGACGAAAAAGATGAGGAAGAAGAAGGGAAAGGAGAAGAAAGAGAAGAAAAAGAATCTTTATCTCATATTCTTATCACTTTTTCATTCCAGTGCAGGCATATCATTAGCATAAAGAAATTTACCAAAGAATATATAGTGTGTTGCAGACCCTCGTTATTCACTTGTTTAGCCAAAACCACAAATCTAGGTTTTCATTTGGTCAACATGAACCCTTTCATTTGTAACGCCACGCAGTTTGCAATTCTTGGCTGCGTTCTCCGTGTACGGTTTACCCTCTTCATCACGTTTAACCTTTGATGTATAAGTTGATATTGTTATGGCTATCGAGAACGCACTCTCCGTGTCCCCTTTCACTCCGCAATATTGCACCCGTTGGCAGCTGTTATCTGCTGAGTGTTGAGTGAATTTCCGTGCTGAGGGCACAAAGAGGTCGCAAAGAGGGCACACAGAGGGCACAAAGAGGTCGCAAAGAGGGCACAAAGAGGTCGCAAAGAGGGCACAAAGAGGTCGCAAAGAGAGCACAAAGAGGTCGCAAAGAGGGCACAAAGAGGACACAAAGAGGTCGCAAAGAGGGCACACAGAGGGCACAAAGAGGGCACACAGAGGGCACACAGAGGGCACAAAGAGGGCGCAAAGAGGGCACAAAGAGGGCACAAAGAGGGCACAAAGAAGGCACAAAGAGGGCACGAAGAGGCCGCAAAGAGGGCACAAAGAAGGCACAAAGAGGGCACGAAGAGGCCGCAAAGAGGGCACAAAGAGGGCGCAAAGAGGGCACAAAGAGGACACAAAGAGGTCGCAAAGAGGGCACACAGAGGGCACAAAGAGGTCGCAAAGAGGGCACAAAGAAGGCACAAAGAGGGCACAAAGAGGGCACAAAGAAGGCACAAAGAGGGCACAAAGAGGGCACGAAGAGGCCGCAAAGAGGGCACAAAGAAAGCACAAAGAAGGCACAAAGAGGGCACAAAGAAGGCATAAAGAGGGCACAAAGACGACATTAAGAGGGCACAAAGAAGACACAAAGAGGCCGCAAAGAGGGACACATAACTTATGTCACTTTTTGGAGGCCCAAGGATGCCAAATACTTTAATTAGCTTCCAACCTTTTCCAACCCTTCTATACGACCCATTAAAATGCTATCATTATAAAGTTACGGTAATCAAAAGTCGCGTTTAATGATATTTTTTTAGATGCACCGACAGAAATTGAACAAGCGAAGAGAGCTTTTTTTTTTTTTTTTTTTTTTTTTTTTGTTTATATCTTTTTTCTCTCTCTCTTTTTTTAACGGTACACTCTCTCTCTCTCTCTCTCTCTCTCTCTCTCTTTTTTTAACGGTACACTCTCTCTCTCTCTCTTTTTTATTTATTTATTATTATTTTTTTAATGGTACTCTTATGAACTAACGAAAACGTTTACGGGCCAGTTTGAAAGGTCGGGATTCCCGGGGTCAGATGATATTGCATGAGAATGCGTTGCAAAAACACATTTCTATTGCGATTATGATTTGTTTGTATTTTGTATTCAACCCTTTTTCCTTTCTTTACAAAATATTTTTGCCCGATGGTGACTAATTAAATCTGAAATTGTATTTAGAATTCGGTTATCGTTTGTATATTCAGTGCGTATAGTGTAGATAAAAAAAAAAAATAAAAAAAATGTTAAAACAGTATGAGTTACGAACCAACACATAACACATGCTTTTTACATAATCTTTAAAATGTCTTAAAGTCCGCCTCATCTAATTCTTTCTTCTTCTGCTCCTATTTCTTCCTCTTCTTTTTTTTCCTCTTCTTCCTCCTCCTCCTTCTCTTCT
>BOPN01011593.1:12500-15421 GCA_017312705.2 Penaeus japonicus | reverse complement strand
TATATATTTCATTCAAATTATCTTTAGCTCCCTTTACCAACATGCAGAATCATTATTTTTTCCTAGAATAACATACATGTATAAGAACTTTTTTTTCGCTGCATTTGTCTGGTAAAGTTTTTTTTTTGTCGAGGTAACATAACATAATATCAAACAATTTTACAAAAATACAATTATTTACATACAGAATCTCCACGACATAATTTCAAATTATGAAGATTTTGTGTTCTCGAATCAAAGAAACGTGTTATGTTTTATAAACACGATCCTCTGTGATGTAAGATCCGGGTAAAATATTATATGTATTCCTTCCTTTGTTAGACTGATAGAATCTAATCTCTTGGGTATTTGAAAAGTGCATCATGGTTGAAAATGCATAACATTATAATTAATTCTTGGAGAGTTTGCGTAGCCAAAAGATTATTACATCGTGTATTTCTATTATCGTGTATTCGAAATGTATATTTCATGCAATACATCCTTTACGAATAATTAAACTAGGAAAAAAAATAACCCGAGTAATCCAGACTGAATAAATTTTTGCAGTGTAGGAATCCCAGTTGATCACAATTTTCGAAAAGCAAAACAATAGATTTTTTTTTTTTTTTTTTTTTTGTCTTCAGGATAACTGTTCATATATTCTCCCTTATGTATACAAAGGACCCTCCACAGCAACGTGAACTGCGCTGGAAATGACAATGAATATAAAGTACTTCTCATGATAAATGAAAATGTATTTTGATATTAAGATACCACAACCTAATGGGAAACATCCACAAAAGTTGTTTAATATGATTAATGTTATAAAAAGAGAGAGAGAGAGAGAGAGAGAGAGAGAGAGAAAGAGAGAGAGAGAGAGAGAGAGAGAGAGAGAGAGAGAGAGAGAGAGAGAGAGAGAGAGAGAGAGAGAGAGAGAGAGAAAGAAAGAAAGAAAGAAAGAAAGAAGAAAAGAAAGAAAGAAAGAGAGAGAGAGAAAGAAAGAGAGAAAGAGAGAGAGAGAAAGAGAAAAGAAAGAAAGAAAGAAAGAGAGAGAGAGCGAGAGCGAGAGATAAGGAAGAGAGAGAGAGAGAAAAAAAAGCCAAGTGATATATGAGAAGATTAAAAAGACGACAGGAGGAGGTAAGATAAAAGACAGTGAACGAAGTCAAGATGCAGAACGACCAAATGCAACCAAGAAGAAGGGGCATGTTAAGAGTTGCCCTGAAGTCGACAACAAGGAAAACGATGAGAGACATTTCAGGAAGACCTTGAGAGAAATTTACGAAGGGAAAGAGAGAATTTCTTTTAAACGTGATAAATGAGGGAATGAAACGAAACGACAGAATATCACGGAGAATTTACTTTGGGAAAAAGACAAAAGAAGTTTAACAGTCACGTCTACAATGTACGATATTTATTCAATAGAAATCGTCTCTTGAAGATTTGGAAATTATAAGGAAAGGAAAGAATTGTGAAATGAGAGAGAGAGAGAGAGAGAGAGAGAGAGAGAGAGAGAGAGAGAGAGAGAGAGAGAGAGAGAGAGAGAGAGAGAGAGAGAGAGAGAGAGAGAATACATCACAAAAATAAAAAATTCAAATTGATATCATAACACCAAATACTTGTTTTCAATAGCAATATATGCATCCGTATCACCATCACGAGTAACAAAAATAATAATGTTAAAAATAATTATGTTTACAATAGCAATTAAATTGATAATAGTGATTGCAAACAATGCTAGCAATAGGAATAATTTCAGCAATAATAATAGTAAGATTAAAAGAAACATTCGGTAACAATAAATCAAATCAAACACTGAAAACAAATAATAAACAAATAAATACTGACGAGGATAAATAGCAATATTGATAACGACGACAATGACTATAATAGTGTTAATATTTGTATAGATAGAAATAGCAACAGTAATAATGATTACAATAACTATGATAATGATACTTATAGTGCTCATGATAATGACGAAGGAATAGGAGTACAGCCAACAAAGATAGAATAATAATAGCAACAATGGTGATAATGCCATTAATAACGATAAGCTTGACATTAATTATTAATTATTTGTAATATTAATATTACTGCAGTAGAAGTAATAATGCAGGTGATGATAAAATATTGATTAAAAAAAAAATGATGTTAATAACCATTATTAGCTTTCTTTTATAATGCTATGCTGCTGATACTGTTGTCCCTTTCTGAAGTGCAGTGATTTTCGTTCAGTATCTGAATCTAATACAAGAAAATTATACTTACAGTTGAAGTGCGTATCATCACAGCTCTTGACACCTCATCTAGAGGAAACAAAATTCCGTTTTAACCTAAAAATCGCTAAAATAGTTCATACTATCCATTCCACCAAAAAAAAAAGCAATAGGTTATATATATATATATATATATATATATATATATATATATATATATATATATATATATATATATATCAAACGGCTAGCTTGCTAAAACGGTGTTCACAAAACAACATAAAGGTAACTAATACACAAACACCATTCAAGTGTTCTTAACGTAAAAAATACTTGTCAGGAGTTTAAAGATTGAATGTTTGTGAATGACGACAATAGCTCTAAGGACAGTTTTTCTTTAAGTTTTTTTTTTATCATAGAAAGAGAAAACATCCACACATCAATGGACACGGCGGAAATAGAACACTTTGAAAGACATCATAGCTTTGATTCACACACACTCGCTATAATGAAGACAGCCGTGGATCTAAACGGAAAACATTTTCTCGTCAGAAAGTGTTGGCTTGGTATGAAAGATCACAAGTATGATAACAAGCGAACAAGTCTTAGCCTCGTGTCTTGCTGTAAGACAGGGCTACATAAAATCTTTCCTCATGAAGCCGCCTGCCTGCCTGCCTATGGTGTCTGCTAACATACTAACATGTTATATTGTCAAGTCTCTCT
>BOPN01011592.1:12500-15422 GCA_017312705.2 Penaeus japonicus | reverse complement strand
AGATGATGGACAGATAGTGAGACAGGAAAAAATATAGAAAAAAGGACCAGAAAATAAAACAAACAAACAAACCCAAACCCACACCGACAATATTCATAACAACAACAACAACAACGACAACGAACAAAACCGAATAGACTCCACCCATAGGGCAACATAGATCCTAAACAGATGGAATAAACCCCGAAAGAAAAAACAGGCGACGCGATTTCCCTGCAGTAATGGAGGCGAGCAACTAAGCCACCTGATCCTAATCTAGGTGCCGCAGCCATGTCGATTTCCGTCTTACCTTCTAAGCCTTGAGTCTTGTGTCTGTTGGTCGTGTGGAAGGGTGTGCTTGTGTAGGGGGAGGGGGGAGGGGGGGAAGGGAGGAGGGGTGGGGGGTATGTTGGAGGAGGAGGAGGAGGGTTGGGGGTATGTTTGGGGAGGAGGAGGAGGGGTGGGGGTATGTTGGGGAAGGGGAGAAGTTATGTTGGGGGGGTGGGGGTATATTGGGGGAGGGGGAGGAGGGGTTAGGGGTATGTAGGGGGAGGAGGAAGAGGAGGGTTGGGGTTATGTTGAGGGAGGGGGTATGTTGGAGGAAGAGGAGGGCGATAGGGTACTTTGGGGTAGGAGGAGGGGTAGGAGTTATGTTGAAGGAGGAGGAGGAGGAGGAGGAGGGGTGGGGGGTATGTTGGGGGAGGAGGAGGAGGGGGGAAAGGGAAGTGTGCTTACAGGGATGTTTGTTTATTGAGGATGATGTGGTTTATTGTGCATGATTGATACGTTTCTTGATTGTCTGGCGTGCACTTATTGATTCTTGCAATCATGCTATCTTTATATATATATGTGTGTGTGTGTGTGTGTGTGTGTGTGTGTGTCTGTGTCTGTGTGTGCGCGCGCGTGTGTGTGTGAGTGTTTGTGTGTGTTTATGTGTGTGTGTGTTTATGTGTGTGTGTGTGTGTGTGTGTGTGTGTGTGTTTCGTATCTGTGTTGCTGTATCTACGCACATTTGGGCACAATACCAAAATAACAATATCATTTCCTATATTGACCTGCAAAAGCACTCCTCCAGCGACACGCGGTCCTCTCTCCTGGGCACCCTACCCCCACCCTCCCCTCCCAGTGCCAAAGCCATCATGCATGGACCAGTCTCGTCATGCAAAGGTCAAATCGTGCTACATGACGCCAAGAAAAATACTTCGTATGTTATTCACATGCGATTGGATTCCATTGCAGCTGAACAAAGACAGGCATAACGCGTTATTCCGGGTTGGAATGTCTTGTTTATTGTGCTTGATTATTACCGCGATATTCCAACCTTTATGCATGACGTCACCGAGAAATGCATGTCCTCACTTTTTATTCATGTTGGTATGACTCAGAAAATTTATTTAGTGCCAAAACCCGCTGCTATCTGTTCCATGGCGACCACCATTGTCTACAACGTATCATGCTATCATGTTTCTTAACACGTAACGCGTGGAAACTGGAATTTCAAAACGCCGCGATGACGCCACTAAATCTATCGGGGTCACAATTCCGTTGCTGGAATCCACACGGATATGAATCGGTATCTGTTTTGGAAGTACAGTGATTTTGGATCGTCCATCGTTCCACAAAACCTTCCATTACTAAAAAGAAAATATATTACATGCTAACCCACACTTCAAGGAGAAGAAAGAAGGAAGGAAGTTATCGATCATGTGATCATACCATTTATTATTCCCCCCTGCAAGTGCGATGCAAAACTGCTGGTTTCATTGAACCGAAAATCTGGATTGATGGTTGCATTGATCAGATAATAACAGGCATGAAATAATCAGATATTTAAGCTACTACTTGATGAAAAAAGGAACGATGAACTTTACTGGACCGAAGCTATATTTAACTGGATTCATTAATTGTACATAATTGATAAGCCCATTCTTGCTATTCCCCGCAAGCTCAGGAAGATTATTATAACTATTTCATATCTCTTGTGGCGATTGCAATTGAGAAATTGTTCCATTGATCCTACACTGTCTAATTAATGGTACAATTTAAACCATTCCATAAAATAATTTCTTGGCTCTCTTAAAGATTGCAATACAACAATGAACGTTGAATGTCGAGGAAGAAAATGAGAGAGTCTACCTTAAATTTTAAAGAAAATGGTCACCGTAGAGAATATATAGAAAATGTAACTCTAAGGCGATTCAAGCAGTAACTTACGTAAACTCCCGCCTTGCTTAAACCAGTCCTTCTTCAGCTTATAACATACCTGGAAATAGAAACATAACTTTAGGAACACATACTTTAAAGGTAAATATCTCACTCTCTATCTATCTAGCTGTCTATCTATATATTCATATATTTTTGTGTTTGTGTGTATATATATGTGTATATATATATACATATATATATATATATATATATATATATATATATATATATATATATATATATATATATATATATATATATATATATATATATATATATATATATATATATATATATATATATATATATATATATGTATATATGTGTGATGATGATGTGTGTGTGTGTGTGTGTGTGTGTGTGTGTATATGTATATATATATATATATATATATATATATATATATATATATATATATATATATATATATATATATATATAATACATATATATATATATATATATATATATATACATATATATATCTGATGATGATGATGATGATGATGATGTGTGTGTGTGTGTGTGTGTGTGTGTGTGTGTGTGTGTGTGTGTGTGTGTGTGTGTATAATAATAATAATAATAATAATAATAATAATAATAAAAAAAAAAATATATATATATAATAATAATAATAATAATAATAATAATAATAATAATAATAATAATAATAATATATATATATATATATAATAATAATAATATATATATATATATACGATAACAATCTATAATAAT
>BOPN01011591.1:0-15425 GCA_017312705.2 Penaeus japonicus | reverse complement strand
CTCTCTCTCTCTCTCTCTCTCTCTCTCTCTCTCTCTCTCTCTCTCTCTCTCTCTCTCTCTCTCTCTCTCTCTCTCTCTCTCTCTCTCCCCCTACTCCCTCCTCCCACTCCCCACCCTCTAACACCAACTTACACCCACTCCCTCCCTATAGATACCCCCCTACTCCTCCTATCCTCTTATTCGGGGTTCCGAATCTACCTCCCCCCACCCCGTACCTCCCAAGCCCTAAGGTCCTCCCCCCTACCAAATTCCAGCCCCCCCATCCCCCCTCCACCACTCCACACTAAGTAGGTTGTAGGCTGATTATGATGAAAACATCATAGTTGCTTTCAACCACCTATTATTAAAACAAGTAATCCATGCTGCCGTTATGGAGCACCGCCCCCCCCCCCCCCCCCCATCTCTCTCCTCTCCCCCCACCTCCTCCCAACCCTTCTCCTCTCCCCTACCCCTACCCACCCTTTAGCCAGGGTCCAAACACCAAGTTATATTATATAATATTGATCTTTAATGCCAACTGGAGTTATAAATACACTTTGCCACTTAATATCATCCAGGGAAGGGTGTTGGCGGTGCATATTACACGGAGTAAAAAAACGCAATGCTATAATACAAAACTGCATGTGCAATAAAGCAGCTTACACCGACAGTTGTCATATGCCAGCGATATGGTGTGTATGTGCAAACTCTATACGTGCATTTGTATAGATGGCAATATTTAATAATGTTGGCGTTATGACTGGTTCAAAGTATTGCAATAGTAATGCTCTGTAATATCATAAGATTAAAGATGATTTCCCAAGGGGGGGAGGGAGGGAGGGAGGGAGTAAATAGTGGTAGTTGTAATTGGAATACCATTTGTGTAAGTAATATCCATTGTAATTGTAATAGCATCATTATCTGTAGCACCAATAGCTAATCATAGTAACAGTAGTAGTAGCTGACAATAACACGCAGATCAATATAAAAATAACAACAACAACGATAGAACAAAGACACCAAGAAATAAATAAGATCTCACAAAGACGACGACGACAAAAAAAAAAAGAAAAAAAAAAAGAAAAAAAAAATCGTACCAATGGACCTTAAATGAACCGGCGTCGACCTTCTAAAACGCCTCCTAACTAACACGTCTTCAAGATACATCCCAAGACGATACTTCGCCCTCGATGTGTGATAAAGGAGTTGGTTAGGGGGGGGGGGAAGGGAAGGGAGGGGGAGGGGGATAGGAGAGAAGGGGAAGGGGTAAGGGAGAGGTGGGGAAGTGTGAGGGAGGAGAGGAGAGAAAAGGATGGGGAGAAAGGTGGGGGAGGTGTGAGGGAGGGTGAGAGGAGAAGAGGGGAGAGATGGGGAAAGGGGCGAGGAGAGGAGGAGAGTGGGAGGGAGGGGAGAGAAAAAGAAGGGGAGGGAGATGGTAGGGAGAAAGAGAGGGGAGAGGAGGCTGGGAGAAACCACTGTCATGTGATATCCGATGTCTCATTATGTCTGTCTGTCTGTCTGTCTAACTCTTGTTCTTACAAGGAAGGGAAGGAGAGAAGCAAGTGGTACGAAGTACTAGAAATAATTAGAGTAATAAATCAAAGAAAAAAGGGAAACCGTGGAAAACTAAGGAAAAATGAAAAAAAAGGGTTATAAGCTATGAATTATGATGATGATGTGGAGGAAGAGGAGGAGAAGGAAGAAGTAGAGATGGAGGAATAAGAAGAAGAGGAGGAGGAGGAAGACCTTTAGCAATGCTCTTTTCTGACGCTTTTGTGTTCCTGTCATCACCTTCGGGTCTCTTAATACTTATGCTCATTAAGATAATTGCAGGCCACACGAACCCGTAAGGGCTAGAGTCAGCTTGATCCATCACGCAATCTTCGCCCTTAGCGGCCGCCACGACGTGCAATCCTTTCCGCCGCTCGAGTCCTAATAATAAGTCGTCGGGGCGATGACACTCTTTAAGTTCACTCTTGATTAAGGGCGATTATCTCCAATGTAAATGGGTAAGACTAGCCTCTGAATACCTATGTTCCTTGGCACTCTCTTCCCCCCCGAAACATCTTCATAATACGGCTATGATGACCGCTATGGAAGCCGAGGAATTCCATCAGGGCTCCATTGAGGTGATATTTGGGTCCTATTCAAGGCTTAATTGAGCTTTATTGTCCCCCCTCCCTTACCCACCCATTGGCTACCGTCTCTCTCTCTCTCTCTCTCTCTCTCTCTCTCTCTCTCTCTCTCTCTCTCTCTCTCTCTCTCCATGTTCACGTTTCTTCGTAAGTAATTTCCAACGAAAGGGGAATGACACTCGCAAAATTGAATGGATGATCTTGAAAACGCTCTATGGCACATGAACCTCAATACCTATCTTCATTATCACTATCCTTATTATCATCATTACCATTATTGATTAACAACCTATCTCTAAAAATACTTTTTTGTTTTTTTAATTCTTCGAAAATATTACTTTCGCCTCCACAAGGAAATCTCCCTTTCTCTCCATCAACTGGCGCTGAATGATACACAAAATTCGAAACACATATGCAAATGCAATCAATCCTATTTCTTTAACCGAGACCTGCAAATATCTCACGGAGGGTTGAGAGGGAGAGGGAGAGGGAGAGGGGGAGGACGGCGATATCGTTATGTATATCCCTACACCCCCTTCCCCGCTCCCCCCACTCTAACCTCTTCTCTTGGCTCTTCTCTTTGCCCCCCCACCCCCCACCCTTCCCCCTCCACTACCTTTCCCCCCGACTGTAACTCCTACCCTTTGCCCGACCTCTTTAGTCCCCTGTCCTTCCTTCCTTCCTCCTCCTCCTCCTCCTCCCCCTCTCCCCTTTCTAATCCCTGACCCCACTCTAACCTCTCCCCCTTGTCCATCTTCCACTCTTATTCCCTCCCTTTGCCCCTAAACCCCTAACCTGCCCCTTTCCCCTTACCCCTACCCTCTTCCGACTTACTCCTCTCCTCCCCTTGCTTTCCCCCCTCCCCCACCCCCTCCCTCCACTCACCTCCACCTCCACCCTGTCCCCAATATTCCGAAATCATTCTCATTCCTACTCGTAAAAAATTACACCCCTTCAGAAAAAATATCCCTAAAACTTATCCAATTTCCCCGGCACATTCGTTAATATCCTTCCCCAAGTAAACGGAAATGTGTTGCAATCACCACCACCGCCATAGACATTTGGCTGAATGTTTGCTTGTGTTCCTTTAGTTACATAGTGCGAGGAGAGCGAGGGAGAGGTGAGAGAGAGAGGAGAGAGAGAGGAGAAAGAGAGAGGAAGGAGAGAGAGAGAGAGAGAGAGAGAGAGAGAGAGAGAGAGAGAGAGAGAGAGAGAGAGAGAGAGAGAGAGGGAGAAGGAGAGGGAGAGAGAGAGAGAGAGAGAGACCGATAGCAAGAAGAGACAATACAACCTCCCCCCCCCCAAAAAAAAAAAAAAAAAAAAAAACGAAACACCAAAACAAGCAAAAAATATAGAACGAATAATAATAATTTTAAAAATCCAGAATTCTCTCAAATGAAAAGCTCTAAAGTAAGTGAGAAAGAGAGAGAGATAGAGAGAGAAAAAAAAATCAGAGGCCAAGGACGAGAGAGAGAGAGACCCTGGTGTCACATGCTGGTGTTCCCTTGGGTGGTCCTGTGATGAACCGACTCCTGGGCCATCGTTAGCGCTCTTGTAACGCTTGATCATACAGTCTGACTCCCCCCCCCACTGTGTCCGGGGTGGGGTTGGGGGGGATGGATGGAAGGGGAAGGGGAAAGGAAAGGGGAAGGAGGTGTGGGGGGGGGAGGAGCTAGAGGTCGCGCGCGCGGGGGTGCAGGTGGAAAGAGAGAGAAAGGGGAAGCGGGGAGGAAGGGGAAGAGAAGAGGAGGGAAGCGAGAGAGAGAGAGAAAGAAGGCTGAGGTTGTGGTTTTCCTTGTGATTTGGGAAAGGGGGAGAAGGGGGAGAGAGAGAGAGAGAGAGAGAGAGAGAGAGAGAGAGAGAGAGAGAGAGAGAGAGAGAGAGAGAGAGAGAGAGAGAGAGAGAGAGAGAGAGAGAGAGAGAGAGAGAGAGAGAGAGAGAGAGAGAGAGAGAGAGAGAGAGAGAGAGAGAGAGAGAGAGAGAGATTCAAAGCCCAAATTAGGAAACAAAAAGAGATATATATATAAGTTAGAAAACTAGAGGGTAAAGAGACCGAGAACATATACATTACGAAAAGATTACGGACTCAACAAAAAAAAGGTACCAAAAATAAAAAAAAGGACATGAGAGGGAGGAGTGGGAGGGGTATGAGAGAAGGAGAGAAATGGATGGTTGAGAGAGAGAGAGAGAGAGAGAGAGAGAGAGAGAGAGAGAGAGAGAGAGAGAGAGAGAGAGAGAGAGAGAGAGAGAGAGAGAAAAGGGTTGTGAACACCGAGGAGGCACTTGAAGCCACGAGTAAACACACCAAGGCTCCCTTCTTCAGGAACCAAGAAAGAGACTCAAAAGAATACGGCGTGAAGTCATCACCGCCATATTGTGTTCGCGAATGTTCTCCCACATAAGCGAATGGAGAGAAGGGCAGAGATGGTGAGATAAGAGATAACGTAATAAATGGGCGAGTTTTGGGGAAGGAGGAGGAGGAGGAGGAAGAGGAGTAGAAGGAGAGAAAAGGAGATTACACAATATGAAGGGTAATACATATCCGTACTAAAGAGACTGAGAACAAAAAAATGCTCCCACATCTTTTTCTTGTATAAACTAAATAATTAAACCAAATAAATCTAGAAAAAAAGACATAGATAATAAAAAAATACATACAACAAAACCACCACTTTTCGAATACATCAACTTTTTCAACACCTCTAGCAAGACTGTCAAAGCAATAATCAATATTCAAAATAAAGAACGGGAAAAAAGGAGAGAAAACGAAAAAAAAGAAACGGAATTGCAGGCGAGACAACACAAGCAACCGTCCGGAGAATGACATTGCAAAATCGAAAATACGATAACCGTTCAGGGATTTATAATAGATGCATCTGTACATGAATAAAAATCGTGATGAATAGATGTATAATTGCACAGCGACTCCTGAAGATCATGTCTAATCCCCGACAGAGGAGTCCTTCGCTCGTTCAAACGTGTAATTGCCTGTTCGCTCGTTTTGATGGAAGCATGTGTGTGTGTGTGTGTGTGTGTGTGTGTGTGTGTGTGTGTGTGTGTGTGTGTGTGTGTGTGTGTGTGTGTGTGTGTGTGTGTGTGTGTGTGTGTGTGTGTTGATGTTTGTGTGTTCGTGTGGGTTTTTATATGTAAACATATATATATATATGTATATATATATATATATATATATATATATATAGTATATAAATATATATATATAAATATATATATATATAGTATATAAATATATATATATATAAATATATATATATATATATATATATATATATATATATATATATATATATGTTTATATCTATTCACATCGGTAGCCATCCCAACCCACCCTCGCCTCGACCAGCGCCATTCCCCGCACGTCTCCAACCCCATTGTCCCATCAACTATTACTTCAATTCCTCTTCTTTTCTCCTTTCCTCTCTGGCCCCCCCTCATTCCTGAGCATCATTCTTGCATTCTCTCCCAATTTTCCCCTCTTTTCACCACCGGGGGGCAGAATTCACAGCTTATTTACCCCTCATTCAGGACCGCCTGATTTGGTATTCAGCTTCCATTCTGGGCTTTCCCGCCACTAGCCCGGTGAACAAAGGAAGGGCTAATTGCGACCGCCCGTATGCCATCCTATGTCCGTGATCACCCCGCCCTACCCCCTCCCCCCCCTTCGCTCTCCCTTTACTTATTCTATTTACTAAGGGATGTTTTTTTTATATATATATTTGTGTCTTTTTTATATGTCTATGTATTTATTTATTCGTGGGTCGTTCTTGTGTGTTCCTCTCCTCCCGTGGTCTTTGGTTTCTCGGATGAGGCATGGCGGCTGGGGCGAATTCTTTTTTTTTTTTTTTCTTTTTTTTCCTTTCTCTCTCACTCGTTCACACCCGTTGTGTTGGGGTGTTACTCCACCCCCCCCCCCCTCTCTCTCTCTCTCTCTCTCTCTCTCTCTCTCTCTCTCTCTCTCTCTCTCTCTCTCTCTCCCTCTCCCTCTCTCTCTCTCGTAGTACTCCTTTTATTAAGTCTTTCAGTACCACAACTACCACTACTACTGCCACGAATTCTGAGTCCAACTGCTCTCTGGATTCTTTGAATGGTTGTCGAAAAACTACCATAATTTAGGAAAAGTCTTGAAGGAGGTACGAGGAGAAGGGGGAGGGGGGGATGTCCTTGCTCCTACACTTCACCGTTTTCTTCCCTTCCCTTTCTTCTGTTCGTTGCTTTTCATTCAGTTATTCACTGTTGCGAATTACTTCTTTTGCTAAAGAGAGAGAGAGAGAGAGAGAGAGAGAGAGAGAGAGAGAGAGAGAGAGAGAGAGAGAGAGAGAGAGAGAGAGAGAGAGATCATCTTAAAAAACAAAAGGAATTAACCACCAAAAATAAGAAAGTCCACCCTACCCTCAGACACACACAGAAACCGACAAGAAAGACCCACTCAAACACACACACACACACACACACACACACACACACACACACACACACACACACACACACACACACACCTACAGACAGACAGACAAGATAATTCCCTAATCAATAGAGCGTTATGGAGAGAAGCGAGAACAGCAATTAAACGCACCGACTAACAATGAAAATAACATAATATTCCGGGACGGCAGTTAAATAAATACCAGGCGGTTGGGTACCTCGTCGGTGCTTTAGTGCACTGTAATAATTCCAACAATGGCTTCATTCCTACCTTCAATTAAGGCTAAAATAATTACATTGTGTCCGCCCCGCTCTAACCGAACCCCCCCCCCTTCCCTCCTCCTCCCCCAACCTTCCCCTCTCCCCCATTAACTCTCTCTAACCCCCACCCCCTTCCGCCTCTCCCCTCTCCCCTAGCCGGACTCTCTTCCGTTCCCCTCTCTCTTTCTCTTCCCCTTTCTCGCAAAATGTCTGTCTGTAAGTTTTCGCTGGTCATCTATCTGTAAGTGTATCTATTTGCAGTCTCTCTCACTCTCTCTCTCTCTCTCTCTCTCTCTCTCTCTCTCTCTCTCTCTCTCTCTCTCTCTCTCTCTCTCTCTCTCTCTCTCTCTCTCTCTCTGTGCGTGTGCGCGCGCGTGTGTATGTGTGCATGCGTGTCCGCTTGCGTGCCCGCGTGCGTGCGTGTTACAAAAATGCATAAAAAGCGACCAAACTGAGAAGTAAAAACGAGATAAAAATAATTAAAAACAAAAAAGACTGAAAAGAGGAGTTTAAAAAGTTCAGCGTAGTATATGTTAATTGTTTGGCCGAGTTGACTACGAGCCACATTGCATCACTCGGGCCGGGCTCGGGAAAGCACAATTAATACAAAATACTTTATTGCGGACGGATAATTGGAATAACAATGCCAGAAATACTGATAATGCTACAGCAACGGCAGCGCTAATGACGATGCAAAGATCACCGTAGCAAAACAGAACAATAGCTCTACAATTACAATTATATTAATGATAACAACAAAAATGACAACAATAATGAAGAATAAATATCATAGTTATACCACTACCACTACTACTACTAATAGTAATAACAAAAACAATAATAACATGAGTAGTAAAAATAGCACTACTGCTATTAATAACAATAATAATGATAATAATAATATCACATACTCTTGATAAGAACGCACTCTCTCCCACTCTCTAAGTGGAGGCCATTATAATGTATCCTGAAGAGAAATTATTCATGTAATTTGCCGAGTATACGATCCACGCCATTCGTACGGCTGACCTTATCCGGAAACTCTTGGGTTCGAGGAGGTCATCGCAGGTCAAGGGAGATGGAGTGGGGTGGAGGATTTTTCCTATCAGGCTTACGGCTCTATTTATCGTCTATTGTCTATTTGCCTCCCGTGCCCTTTGTTGCGCGAGTCGGATCCTCCGTGCGTGCGTGCGTGCGTGCATGCCTGCGTGCGTGTGTGCTTATTTGTTATCTTCATCTGTTCTAGATCAATTTACCAAAGAACAATAACGTAACACATTTCCCTTCCTCAATACCAAGAGTGCGCGCGCGCGCCCTTTTAAGCGCCGAGCTATCAGCATACCAGCACGAAGGTGGCGCAGCACACTTCCTACGTCACCGCCACGTCACGGAATCATTGCCGTGACGTCACACGCGAGGCGGCGGTGGAGTGACGCGTGACAGAGGGCATGACACTCCGGCTTCGCCCCGTTAATTATACTTGTAATTACACAAGCTCCCGCCATTAAATCATTCCCCTTCCAGACGCCGCCGAGACGTGCGTCGTAATTACTATCTCTTCGGGCCTTCGTCTTCGCCTTCAGGAAGTGGGCGCGAGAGGTCAATATGTTTGATTTTTCACCTCTGGCTCATGGTATAAATAAATCGGGAAATTATCTTTCGAAAAAATGGGGGAAATGGGGGTGGGGTTCTTCCGAATTTTCGTTTTGGAAAATCGCTTTAGGTCTCTCTTTATCTTTTCATTTTTTTATTCCCATTTCACTATAGGCGTTTTATTCGTATCGTCCGTCATATACACCATCTCTCTCTCTCTCTCTCTCTCTCTCTCTCTCTCTCTCTCTCTCTCTCTCTCTCTCTCTCTCTCTCTCTCATTCCAAAGCCCAATAGATAAAAACCTAAATAGACCATACGGAGTTCCAGTTCCCAATCTTCTTTTTCTTGTGCCGACGGTTAAATGTGGCCGCCGGTTCGTTAGCTGGGCGCTTCTACTGACCCGGATTAGGGGCGGAGGGGGGGGGGAGGAGGGAGGAATCTAGGAGGGGGAAGGGGACTTGGGGGATGGAGTCTAGGAGGGAGGAGGGAGGAGGGAGGATTGTCAGTGGGGGAGGAAGAGGGGAGGAGTGTACGAGAAGGAGGGGTAGGAGGGGTAGGAGGGGTGAGTGTAGAAGGTTGATGAGGGGAAGGAGGGGAAGGAGGAGGGATAAGGGAAGAAGGGATGCGGAGGTATAGGGGAAGGGGACCGGGAACAAAAAGGGGGGGAAAGAGAAAGAGAAAGAGAGAGAAAGAAGATATATAGAGGGAAAAAATATGAAGCACGTTAGGGAATGAGATGGAATGGGTAACCAGAGAACACTAAATAAACAGGAGGCACAAATGAAGAGGGATAAGCAACGCGTACAGATGTGAATGAAAGGGGATAGTAGGGAAGATGGGAAGAGAAGGGGGAGGGGGATATGAAGCATAATGGAGGAGGGGGGAGGGAAAAACGAAGGAGGAAAAGTTGAAGATGGAAAACGAAGGATGGAAGAGAAGATGGAAGGAAGACGGAGGAGGGAGGAAGGAAGAGGGAACATGGAAGACAGAGGAATGGAGAATAATGGAGAAAAATAGAGGATAAAAAAGGAAGGAGAAGGGAGAAGAAGAGAGGACAAATAGAGAAGATCAGATGAAGGGGGGAGGGAGAAAAAATAGGATGGGAGGGAAAAGAGAAGAGGAAAGGGGGGGTCGAAGAGGGGGAGAGGGACAGGAGGATGGATCGTGGATATACGTAGTGCTTACTTACTTAAAGGTATGGAAAGGGTGGAGGAAAGGGTGCATGTGCCATTGTTTGAACAGGAATTATGGGAGCAAAGGGAGGAAGACAAGAAGGGGAAAGGGGTAGGAAAGAGGGGGAGGGAGGACGCGGTTAACAAATGGATTAACGGGATAATGTGTGTGTTGTGCGTGTGCGTGCGTGCGTGCGTGCGTGTGTGTGTGTGTGTGTGTGAGAGAGAGAGAGAAAGAGGGACAGAGAGAGAGAGAGAGAGAGAGAGAGAGAGAGAGAGAGAGAGAGAGAGAGAGAGAGAGAGAGAGAGAGAGAGAGAAAAGAGAAGAGAGAGAGAGAGAGAGAGAGAGCGGGAAGGAAGGTGGGAGGGTGGCGTTGATTGCGTGGGAATTTGAGGGCCCACAAAGAAACGTGCGCTTCATCACGATTTTGAGTTCGAGTTTTGGAGGATTTGTGAAGAATTTCAATGTATGGCAGAATCTTTAACTCCTCCCCCCCCCCCCCGTTCCTCTTCTTCCTCTTCTCTTCTTCCTATTCACCATCCCATTTTCCCCTCCTATCCTCAACCCCTCTTTCTCTCTCCCCCTCTCCCTCCCACCCCAATCCAACCTCATTCCCACCCATCCTTCTCTTCTTTCCTCCTCCTCTCTCTCTCTCTCTCCTTTGCCCCTCTCCCTCCCTCCCTCCCTCCCCCTTCTCCTCTTTCCCTCCTCGTCTCCCTCCATTTCCCTCCTGCGTTGTTTCCATCGTCAACTTATCGAGCTTCAAACCGTAAACAAACATCTTCCAACAATCACCTTGGGGCCTTATAAACTATGTAAATATATTATGAAATTCCATCAACATCAGGTTTTCTTTTTTTCGTTTTCCTTTCTTTATTTTTATTTATTCATTATTATTATTATTTTTTTTTTAGTTTTTTTAAAATTCATCTCTTTATTGATCTATTTATTTATGTTTTTTCTTTGTTTTGTTTTGTTTATATCTGATAATCGCAGGTGCGGCCTTCGGAATTTCCTTCGTCAAAATATCTGTTTATGTCTGTCCGTATCTCCTTATCTTTTATTCCCGTTATTATATTTCAATCGCGATCGTATTCAAATAATAATGGCGATTGTGAGAATAAAGACAATGATAATAATGGTCGTAACAATAGAAGCAGTAAACATGATAATCATAATGATGATGATAATTATAAAAAAACAATGATGATGATTATAATGATAATTATAAAACATTAATAATGATAATGATTTTAATAATAATAATAATCATGATAATGACATTAATAATTATGCTTACAATAATAACAACAATTATAATAAATAAAAAAAATAATAACAAAAACCGAACCAGACATGTGTATCTGAAACACACACACACAGTGAAACATCTCCCAGCTCATCGATCACACAAGATATACCAAATATCCTCCCCCCCCCCCCCCAATCCCTCCTTTCTCCCTCTTTCCCTCCCTCCCTTTATCCTATCTTCTGTCTTCCCCCTCCTCGTCCCTCCCACCTCCTCCCTCCCTCCTCTCTCTATCCTCAAGAGGGTTCCAATAATAAAACACAAGACGCCAAGGGAGGGAGGGAGAGAGAGGGAGAGAAAGAGAGAGAGAGAGAGAGAGGGAGGCTTGGTCCCTACCCGTGCATTGATTGAAGCCAAAATTTCGTCGTGGAAAATGCAAGACTAACGAACCGTCGTCGTCGAGGTACCCCTCCCCCCCATCCCTTCCCTTCCCTTCCCTTCCTACTCCCTAACCCCTCACCCCATCCCATGAATCCCCTCCCCTCCCCACCCCTCCCTCTCCCTCTTTACTCTCCCTCTGACGCCCTCCCCCTCCCTCCCTTCCCTCACTTCCCTTCCCTTCCCATCCCTTCCCCGACCCGCCATCTGGTGGGGACAATTTGAGGTCGTCAGAGTCGTTTGCTGATTGCCCGATGGTTGTTTGTCAATTGTTAGGCGGATGTTTGTCCATGGTCGCTCGGCTGGGGGAAGGAGAGAGGGAAGGGAGGGGGAAGGAGGGAGGGAAGGGAGGGGGAAGGAGGGAGGGAAGAGAGGGGGAAGGAGGGAGGGAAGAGAGGGGGAAGGGAGGGGGAACAGGGTGGGAGGAAGGGGAAGAGGGGAAGGAAGAGGATGGTGGCGGTGGCGGCGTGGTGAGGGGAGGGAGATAGGAGAGGGGGAAGAGGGAAGGGGATGTCTTCTTCCCTGGAATCACCTCGCTTGCTCCCTTCCTTCTCCCAACCCCCATTTCCTTCTACTTTTAGCTTCCCTTCCTCCCCACCCCACCCCACCCTTTTTCCCCCCTCGCTGAAAAAAGAGAGAGGGGGGGAAAAAAGAAAAGGAAAAGTGCTGAGCTTTCTGTCTGTGCTTTCTCGTCTTTTGCTCAACTCAGAAAAGGGATATATATATTTTTGCTTCGCAGATTAAAGGCGGTGGACGGACCACCCTCCTCCCTCCTCCCTCCTCCCTCCAATCCCCTTACCCCTTCTCCCTCCTCTCCTTTCCTCTCTTCTCCTCCCCTCCCCTCCCCTCCCCTCCCCTCCCCAGTTCCAATCCCCCGTGTCTGTGATTCATCGCCTTCGTCTCATCTTGACCAGCTTACACCCCCCCACCCCCACCCCCAACCCACCCCTAGCCTACCCCCCTTATCCTTCTTCTCCTCTTCACTCGTATTCACATGTTTAGTGTCTCTTTTTGCTCACCATCTATCCACCTCCTTCGCTTCCAATCTTCGGACGATGGAAGGAAATTCTCTCTCTCCGTCTTTTCCTTCTTTCCCTCCCCTCCATCCCCATCTTTCTCCCTCTACCCCCCCCCCCCCCCATCCCTTACCCCCATAAACTTTACTCAATCAATTTTGACGTATCGAGTCAAACTTAAGGCATCCCCCTCCCCCCCAGGGTAAAGTGGGTGGGGTGATGGAGAACGGGAGGGGGGAGGGGGCAATGGGGAAGTGATGGGGATGTGGGGTGTGGGGGTGATTTCCAGGGAAGGTGCAATGACACGCCGGCTGCAATCACAAGTCATTTTCAATCGTATTGTCCCCTACCCCCACCCCCTTCCTTACTCCCACCCTTACCCTTTCCCCTCCTTCACTCTTTCTAAAGCTAAACCCAAGTCAAAAATATAAGTACACAAAGCATTCAGATTTAGGGTGGGTGGGTGGAGGGGGGAAAGGGGAATAATATTAATTCAATTCTCCCCTCACCTCCTCCCCCTCCCTCCCTCCCTACCCCCTACCCCTACTCCTTTCCCCGCCCGCTTCTGAAAGGACAACAATCTTTCTAACAAGGACTTCATTTTCTCGCTTCTAACTGTTGTGTAAACAGGTTGTCTACATTACCTGCCTCCCCCTCCTCTCCTCTCCTATCCCCCCTCCCCTCTCACCCCCTCACCCCCACCCCCACCCATCATCCGACATGAGATGTAGCACCAGGAACCGGTTCAATCTTACAAGGCGAGTAAGCTACCTACAAGAAAAAAGATATACCTTTATTCCCGCGCACAAGCACCACACGCCGCTTTTACGACCGCGCCTGAACCCCCTCGTAGCCTCCTCCTCCCCCCCCCCCCTCCCTCCCTCCCCTTCTATCCTTTCCCCTTCCCCCCCATCCCCCGTCAACAAGCCACGCTCTTTGCATTGCATACATTCCCCCCCTACAAATCATTCTTGCATGAATTCTACGGCAAGACGACCAAGAAGAAGAAGAAGAAGAAGACGAAGAAGAAGAAGAAATAGAAGAAGAAAACGAAGAAGACGACCAAGAAGAAGAAGAAGACGAAGAAGACGACCAAGAAGAAGAAAGAGAAGAAGAGGAAAACGAAGAAGACGAAGAAAGAAAAAGAAGAAGAAAAAAAGAAGAAAAGAGGGGGGAAAAATATACGGAAAATCCAACTCGCTTACTCATCATTTTCTGGCGAACGTCTCTATAATCAAATCATTTTCTTCGTTAACTCCCGAGTCAATTGGGGGTAATTTATAAAATGCCACCTGGCACTTATTTGCAAATCTGTGAAATCAAAAGTAAATGTTCAAACAATTTAAATTGCAAATCTGCGACTCTCCAGATCGGCAACTGCTTCTAAACTTTCTTGTCGAGTTCTCGAGGAAGAGAGAGGGAACGGCGGAGGGAGAGAGAGGGAGAGAGGGAGGAGGAGAGTAAGAGAGAGAGAGAGAGAGAGAGGACGAGGGCTAGGAAATGTAGAGAGAGAGAGAGAAAGGGGGGAGGGTGGGGAGGAAATGGAGAGACGAACAGAGAGAGAGAGATGGGTGGATGGATGGATGGATGGATGGATGGATGGATAGATAGATTGATGGATGAATGAGTGGATGGGTGGATGGATGGGACATAAAGATAAAAGGGAAGAGAGGAGAGGAGAAGAGAGAGAGAGAAAGAGAGAGAGAAAGAGAAGAGAAGAGAGAGAGAGAGCGCAGGATAGTGGTGCTGGCCGAATGTAAATAGCGAGGTGATTGGCATTCACAAGAGACTTCGAAGATGCTAATGGTTTCTTCAAACCAATGTCTCGCTGGTTCTAAGAAGTCACCATCTCATCCGCGCTTACTCTACCAGACATCCACCTTCTTTTTTTTCTTTTCTTTTTTTACCCCCTCCGATATATTTTTTCTTCCCGATTTTTGACTTTCTTTTCTTGATAGACTGGTGAAACCTACAACCGGCGAGATCTGGCAACCCTAGAACACCGAGGCCCATGATCACATCTAAAACCGAACCTGCGTCTTTATGCAAAATCTCATTCCTTCCTAGTTGGTAAGGAGGTCACGGAGAACAGAGGAAGAGGGACAGGGAGATAATAGAGGGAAAGAGAGGGAGGGAGAGCAGAAAGGAATGAAGAAAGGAGTGTTTGATTTGCCTCTCTCACATACACAGACATACTCTATCTCTCTATCTCTCTGTATCTCTTTCTGTCTATGGCTGTCTATGTCTCTCTCTCTCTCTCTCTCTCTCTCTCTCTCTCTCCCAAAGGCATCCGTGGAAAATCTGTGACCTCTCCCCCTTTTATCCATGGACTGCCTCCATGCCTCCCTCCCTCCCTCCCTCCCTCCGTTGCCGAGCTCGCCCTCCCTCCCTTCTCTTCCCTCCTCAACCCTAGCATCGTCGGCCGGGCCCTCCCTCGTAAATTAGAGACTCAGGGCTCTTATTAGACTCTTATTAGACTCTGAATGTCTTCTCTGATTGGCGATGAATCATTTTACTTACCTGATTACGTCCCCCAGATAGAAAACGGAGCGGGAGAAAGAACACAGGGAGGGGAGACTATTTTATGTGACGTAGATCGATCAGTGCTGTGATATTGTTTCTCTTTTGCCTTTCTCTCTCTCTCTCTCTCTCTCTCTCTCTCTCTCTCTCTCTCTCTCTCTCTCTCTCTCTCTCTCTCTCCGAAGTGTGAAATAACAGTGTATAAAGCGTACGGAGATGAAAGAGCAGAGGGGAAACAAGAAAAGAAGCTGTATCACGACTATTGACTTGTAATAACCTACCTGCTTCCACAGACCATCATACGCATGCACACACACAGACAAATTTCATTACTTATCTCCCCTACCCTTAAACCCCTTAACGACCCTTCCCCTTCACCCCTCCCCCCACATCCCCCCTTCCCTTCCCCTTCCGCCCCTCCCCCACATCCCCCCTTCCCTTCCCTATCTCCCCACACAACCCCTTCCCCTCTACCCCTCCCTCCATATCCCCCCTTTCCCTCCACCCCCAAATCCCCCTACCCCTTAACCCCCCTCCACCATCCCCCTACCCCTTAATTCCCCTCCCCATCCTCCCCTTAACTCCCCCCTCCCCATCATCCCCTTAACCCCCCTCCCCAAA
>BOPN01011590.1:5000-15425 GCA_017312705.2 Penaeus japonicus | reverse complement strand
CTTTCGCCCTGTCTGTTCTCCTCTTCTCTTTCCCCCACTTCTTCTCTCATTCCCTTTCCTCTCCTCCTCATCCTTCCCCCTTTTCCCCTTCCCCTCAACCTGCCTCTCATCTCCTCCCATCCCCCTACCTCTCCCCATCTCAGCCTTCCACCCTCTCCCTCCCTTCTCCCCCTATTAATTAGGGTATCAACCCCCCCACCCCTCCCCTCCCACCGCACTGTATTTTCTCTTTTTAAAGAACAGGGATGTTTCCTGTTAAGTGAAATATATAATAATAGATGTAAGTTATTTTCCCCCTAGTGCATGTGGATAATGGGATTATATTTATTTATTGATAGATGGACGGACGTACACAAATATGTATATACATCTCTCTCTCTCTTTCTCTCTCTCTCTCTCTCTCTCTCTCTCTCTCTCTCTCTATATATATATATATATATATATATATATATATATATATATATATATATATATATATATATATATATTCATATCTTCAATACAAATATTTATACTTACATTTGAAATAAGATAACAATAATAATGATAATAATTTCAGTAATGATGAATTGATGATATCAATGATAATAATGATAATGATGATAATGATAATAACAATATTGATAACAATAATAAATAATGATAATAATGACAATAATGCTAGCGATAGTGATAACGATACTTACAACAACAATAACATCAATAAGTCTCAACAAAAAACAAGCATATCACCAACAAAACAACAGAACAACATCAATAGACCGGAAACGGAATTTTGACCCCGCAACCTCCTACTAGAAGCCACTCGACTGACACCTCTTGTGAGACGCTCGGTTGACGGTGGCCTGAGGTGTGCGTTATCTCTTTTTATCTAAAATCATTTATATTAAGGGTCCTTCAGTCTTTCAAGAAGTGTAGGTATTTGTATTTATGGATGGGGGTCTGTGTGAGTGTTTGGGTCTGCGAGTGTTAGGGTCTGTGTGAGTGTTTGGGTCTGCGAGTGTATATATGTGTATTTGCGTGCGTGTGTGTGTGTGTGTGTTTGTGTGTGCGTGTGTTACTGTCTGCGAGTGTGTGTGTCTGTTTGTGTTTGTGTGTGTGCTTATGTGTGCCTGTCTTTAGGTCTGCGAGTGTGTGAATGTGTGTGTGTGCGTGTGTGTGTGTGTTTGTGTGTGTATGTGCGTGTGTGTGTGAGTGTGTTTATGTGTGCGTGTCTTTGGGTCTGCGAGTGTGTGTGTGTGTGTGTGTGTTTGTGTGTGTGTGTGTGTGTTTGTGTGTGTGTGTGTGAGAGAGTGTGAGCGCCAAAGAGAGAGGGGGGGTGAGAGAGTGTAACCATTGTATTTACATATATTATGTCTGCTGTAATTGTTATTATGTCCACCGAATATAATTGTACATGTATGCTTTTGCTACTGTATTCTATATGATGCAATCATCAATGTAATCTGTATTTTTCATGTTACTCTAACTGTTATATATATATTCTACCACATACACATATATACATATATATACGTACGCTCGTAGCTTCACCTATCTGTCTACCGCTCTCATGACAGACATAACAGTGTTGTTTGTCTTTCCCTTTGCAAGAGCTATGTATTGATGCAACACTTCCAAATGGCACATGTCACAAGAAAACACCTTGATACACACATCTCCTGAGACAAGTCACACATTGTGGTAGAGAGTCTCCACTCGGGGAGCAGAGGAGCAACACCTCGCTCCTCCTTGGAGGAGCAGCTCTCACTCCAACGTCCTACTGTTCAAGCTTAGCAATAAACCAAGAAAGCTGTTCCTGCCGTGTTCTTCACACCCTAGGCCACGTTACCACATACAAGCAGTGGAAAATCGGTCCTTATATATCTCCTACTCTTTTATTATAGCCTTTTTTTTGTCACTTTTGCCTTTCCTTTAATTTGATTATCATTCCTAATTTGTCTGTTGTTTTAATTTCCTTATCAAATCACATTAACAATTGCAAATATGATCATTCACGCTATTTACATTCTCGTTGATAAGGTTATTAAATGTAATTAATCTGCTTCTGTTAAACAAACACTAATTATTAGGTTCATTTTAGTAATGGAAAATATCCTATTCATCATCTGAAACTGACTGAAATTAACGTCAATAAACTAAGCATTTCATAAATGAATCATAAGCTTATTTTCTCTTTGTTAAATGGAATTAATTTCGCCTATCGTTAATAGACGAAGTAGTAGATTATAATTATAACATGAAAAAGAGAGAACAAAAAACTAATAGATAAGAACCCAAAGGAAACTAAAGACATTAAGAAAATACTATAGATTACTCACCATCACTTTCACTGATATTCCAACCAATACCTATTAATCTTTTGAACAAAATGTTTATCAATACATAATGACTAAACAATATCTTGTTTTTCTCTGTATTTCTGTGTCTATTTTCTTTCTGTCAGTCTTCTGTCCTTTATCGTACTTTTTCTTAATTCCTATCTTCTCTCTGACTGTTTTACCCTCTTTATCCCTTCTCTCTCTGTCTATTTCTCTTTCTTACCATCTTCTTCTCTGTCCTTTATCGAATTCTTTCTTAATTCCTATCTTCTCTCTGACTGCACATAGAGTTTACTTCTCTCTATTTCTATCTCCTTGTTTCTCCCTCCTTCTCCTTTTTCTTATGCTAAACAGGTATTGGTTATTTGAGACCTACACTTGCATTCTTATATAGATTTGAACATTTTTAAGGTTGGAATTGTCAATAAACACTAATTGCCATTATTCTAAAAGAGGCATAAATTGCAAATGGTATTTGACGAATTGTATAAGAATTGGGTAAATTATTTCATGAAAGACCACACA
The DNA here is from genome assembly GCA_017312705.2 of Penaeus japonicus. Taxonomy (NCBI): domain Eukaryota; kingdom Metazoa; phylum Arthropoda; class Malacostraca; order Decapoda; family Penaeidae; genus Penaeus; species Penaeus japonicus. Next base: position 12,579 of record BOPN01011590.1, on the reverse strand, counting down.
ATACTCTCTGTTCTCTCTTTTCTCTCTCTCACACACGCACAATCTCTCTCTGTTTCTCTAGCACACACACACACATATGGATATAGAGATATAGATTATAGAGATAGAGATTAAGATGGGGAGACATTTATATGTATATGATAATATATATATATATATATATATATATATATATATATATATAAATATATATATATATATATATATATATATATATATATATATATATATATATATATATAAATATATATATATATATATATATATATATATATATATATATATTTATATATATATATATATATATAAATATATATATATATATATATATATATATATATATATATATATATATATATATATAAATATATATATATATATATATATATATATATATATATATATATATATATATAAATATATATATATATATATATATATATATATATATATATATATATATATATATATATATATATATATAAATATATATATATATAAATATATATATATATATATATATATATATATATATATATATATATAAATATATATATATATATATATATATATATATATATATATATATATATATATATATATATATATATATATATATATATATATATATAGAGAGAGAGAGAGAGAGAGAGAGAGAGAGAGAGAGAGAGAGAGAGAGAGAGAGAGAGAAAGAGAGACAGAGAGAGACAGAGAGAGACTATAGTGATGTATAATAAAGAATTATTCCTCGAAACACCAGCTTTTCTGCTACACCGGTTTCTATCGTTAATTGTCATAGGGGCATAAGCCACAAATATACCATTTTACTCTATCCATTAACATCAACATTAACAGTACGCCGATAACAAAATGACAACGTCGACTTTCTCGACAAGAGACTTACATGCTTTGCCGACTGTACCTCCGAGATCTAAATAAAAAACTCGAAAATCGAGGTTAATATCAAACTCTTTTATTAATGGCTTTTTGTCACTTTTACCTTTATTTTTACTTTGATTCCCACTCTTAATTGGTTTGTTGTTCAAATTTCTTAATTCAATCATCTTAATGATTGCAACTATGATCATTCAGGTTATATGAATCATCTGTATCAAGAAATATTAAGGGTAAGCTATTTTATAAAATAATACCAAGTATAAGTAATTATGGCTATCGTACCATTGAAAAATAACATTTTCATTATCTAGAATTCCTTTTTACATATATCTTTCCTCAACAGAAGATCAGCAGTATATTTATATATATATCTAGTTTTTTTTTTATAATCCAACTGTTTTCCTTTACTATAATTCATCTTTAATAATTTATTTATATATAAGTTATTGTGTTAATTAAAGAATTAAAAATTGTTTTTGTTCGTTATTAGGTTAACATAGAATTATCTGATTACAGTTACACCAGAGGTCATAATGGGGAACACTGTAAAACAAATTAAAAGAGAGCACGGAAACAATGATAATAATAATAATAAAATATGTAAAATGCCATATTCTTTATTTTCCTCTTACATACAATATATATGCCGGTTTTCTTTCTCTCTCTTCTCCTGTGTCCCTTGCTTCCCATCTTCTGACTGCTAATTCCCTCTTTCTCATTGTCTTTCTCTTTCCTTCTCTCTTTCTCTGTCCTCCGGTTAGTCCTAGAGGGAGCGAGGGAGAGAGAGGTAGAAAGGGAGAAGATTTCGTCATTCTGTCCCTCTCTTTATTTTTTCTTTCTCTCAGTCTCTCTCTCTCCCACTTTCTTTCATTTTATTTCTTTCACTATTTCCTTCTCACTCTCTCTCATTGTCTTTCCTTCTCTATTTCATTCTCTCTCTCTCATCGTCTTTCTTTCGTTCTCTCCCTTTCATTATCTCTCTCTCTCTTTACTGAATAGTTTTATAAAATCTGAATGATGAAGTTAAAGGTACACTTTTATTACGACTATAAAATGATTGCAAAGCTTCTCTTCGCTCTTGAATTCTCTTTCTCTTCTCTATGAGTCAAGAATCAATAAGCGACGAACAGAGACACAGGAGATGTAGAAGCTGTAGTTATATATTGATGGTTATAATGTTGATAATTATAAATATGTATATTCTCCAGAAGCCAGAATAATGCATGGGATTTTACAAGTCGTCAGTAATGAAGTATTAACAATTACAGACGATAATTGATTTATTTAACCTATTCCAACTTCTCATTTAATCACCAATAAAGTACGGAAGAAAAATTATTTTAACGTTCTAATAAACTGCTTGAAATAATTAATGAGTTCTCTTATATTCCCATAATATTTATTTCATGTTTAAAAAAAAATTTACTTTGATTTTTCTTAGATAAGAAAATTTAGATTCTTACACCCCCCCTCTTTTTAATTGATTTTTAATAGGTTAAAAATTAAATGAATAAAATGAAAAAGTAAAGAGTCTCGAGAGATGTTTCAAATAACTTGAATAACCAGTCTTTCTGCTCGAAATTGATGTTAAATGAGCGCAAACAAACCAGCCAATCGGACCAAGCAGAACCTCATGCAGATCTGAACCAACTTCTAATCCAGAGGCCTGTGCTGCCTTCCCTGCGTGACTGCCGAGCGGAATGACCTTTGACCTCGAGTGGGGGACGTTATCTCTTAGAGAACGCTCGTACAAACACGAGCAAGTGCCAAGGGCACCTGTTAACTTTTCCCGAGGAAAGACTTGACTGGTCTCGAACCCGGGAACCTCCGACGCTGGAACCAACCTGGAAAGAGACTTACATGCTTTGCCGACTCTACCACCGAGATCTAAGGAATAATTTGGAAAATCGATCCTTATATATCGCCAACTCTTTGATTATAGACTTTTTGTCACTTTTACCTAAACAAGCATTAGTTATTATATAATCCAAGCATTGGAAAATAACATTTTCATCTGCAATTCCCTTTTACGTATATCCTTCGTTGGCAGGAGATCAGCAGTAAAATGTCTATATATATATTTTTTTTTCAACCTGCAAATAGGAATCCACTCTTATGAAAATATACATATTTTTACATAATCTTATCATTTATCTTTTAAAAAAGTATAAATTATAACATAGAATTCCGCTGAAGACAATTTTGATAAAACATTAACCACTCCAATTAATCATCCATGTTATTTATAATAGGATTGTGTTAAAGAGAATCATATATTGATTTTTTGTTCGTTGGTAGATTAATATAATCAATTAGATTACCTCTCTCTCTCTCTCTCTCTCTCTCTCTCTCTCTCTCTCTCTCTCTCTCTCTCTCTCTCTCTCTCTCTCTCTCTCTCTCTCTCTCTCTCTCTCTCTCTCTGAAAAGGTTATATTACTTTTTTCTAGAACATAGTCTTTAGTCGTAATATATTTCACATTACTGTAAGCTTTAGGAAGCACATCTGAATACTTACATACATTACATACATTTGTGCATGTTGAGGGAATTTACGAGAGAAAATAGACCGACATGTGTCTACTTACTAAATTACTTTTCATAATTAGAGAGGGAGAGAGAAAAAAATGAGAGAGAGAGAGAGAGAGAGAGAAAGAGAGAGACGAAAATAAACATAAAGGCGTTGCAACTTTTAACTATTCATTTAATCTTATTATTATTCATTTAATCTTATTTATTTTTCTCTTTCCATTCTAATTTTTAAAAATAAGTTTCTAAATAATAATCGCGTGTATTAACTATAAACCTCGCTATATCAAATATTGAATTTTGATTGTCAATCCTGTCATTAGCACGTTGATAATTCACATATTTCAAACGCCAAATGATAGCCATTCATCCCGGTGGACATTCTGTTTGAGTATTTCTGAAGAACATCTTTGATAGTGTCACACTAATTCATACATATTGATATAAAAAGAAGACATATTTGCCTTCTTTTAAGAAATCGATTTTGGAATCAATTTTTCTTTCGATTTCTTTTAATTAAAGGCTGGTATGTGATTGCGTGCGTCACTAGGATATTTCCATTAAATTATCTAAGTGCGTTACCGGTCATTAAGTTATATTGTCAATGATTTATCACCTACAAAATATGCTTACATATAACATTCCTATTTTCAATGGCTATTTTGTAATTATCTTTCACTTCATCTTATTCAACATGGTGAATTCCTGAGCTGGAGAGGTATATTTGAAATGATCATAATGCTACCTATTTGTACAACAAGAAACTAAAACTATTTTCTATAAGCAAAGACCACCAGGAGTGATTCACGATTTATTAATGATAGAAGATCTCTTTTCTTTTTTCCTTTTATATAAATTTCTTACTTTTGTTCATGGAACTGCTTGTCAGTATGTATGTCCATAAGTATATATATATATATATATATATATATATATACATACACACACAGAAAGGAAGGGAGGGAGAGGGAGGGAGGAGGGGATGGAGGGAGGGAGGAGGGGATGGAGGGAGGGAGGGTGTAAGGGATGGGGAGAGGGAGGGAGGAGGGGATGGAGGGAGGGAGGGAGAAAGGGATGGGGAGAGGGAGGAAGGGAGGAGAGATGGGGAGAGGGAGAGAGGGAGGGATGAAGAGAGGGAGGGTGGGATGGGGAGAGGGAGGATGGGAGGGCGATGTAAGAGGGAGTATAGGAGAGTAGAAAGGGGAGGGTAAGAGAAGAGAGGGAGAGACAGGAATATACGTACATAGACCGACAGACAGACAGAGAGAGATGAGGGGAAGAGTAAGCAAAGGGGTAAAGGTTAAGGACAGGAAAGAAAAGGGAAAAAGAATGAGGGGAAGAGAGAGAGAGAGAGACTGTTACATAAAATTTGATAAACATATATGGGAAAAATACGAGCAAACTCTCTTAAAAATGATGGTGATATAACAGAAAATGGATAAAAGTCTTTGAAGATTATGCTAGAGAATTCGATATAGCTTTATATTCAAGCAGGTGTTTGAATTGAAGATCAGATTTAAACCTCTCTCTCTCTCTCTCTCTCTCTCCCTCTCTCTCTCTCTCTCTCTCTCTCTCTCTCTCTCTCTCTCTCTGTGTGTGTGTGTGTGTGTCTCTCTCTCTCTCTCTCTCTCTCTCTCTCTCTCTCTCTCTCTCTCTCTGTGTGTGTGTGTGTGTGTGTGTGTGTGTGTGTGTGTGTCTGTGTCTCTGTCTTTGTGTCTCTGTCTCTCACTCTGTCTTTCACTCTCTCTCTCTCTCTCTCTCTCTCTCTCTCTCTCTCTCTCTCTCTCTCTCTCTCTCTCTCTCTCTCTCTCTCTCTCTCTCTCTCTCTCTCTCTCTCTCTCTCTCTCTCTCTCTCTCTCTCTCTCTCTCTCTCTCTCTCTGTCTATGTGTCTCTGTCTATCACTCTGTCTTTCACTCTCTCTCTCTCTCTCTCTCTCTCTCTGACTATCTCTATTTGTGTCTGCATCACAAAAAAAAATGAAAATACGCTTTAATATTCCGTAATTACGTTCCCATGCGACGAAACAAAAATAACAATAACAAGAGGAACAGCAAAGAAAGGGATACCGTGAAAAGGCTGAATTAGAGGGAGAATTCCATTATAATTTTTCTTTGTAAGTAAAGTTAGTAGTAGTAAAAGTAATGATAAAAGTAGCAAAGATATCTTGAATATAAAGTTACATACAATAAGTCAAACGTTAAATGGACAGACGTTCCACATGACGTAAAAATAACACACATTTTCCAGAACATGCTAGAATAAAGAAAAAAAAATGGATGAGAACCAGTATTGATAAAATGTCGCTGAACTTTTCATATCACAGAATTATGCCTCAGGTGTAGAAGGAGGCTTCTTGTGTTAGTAAGTTTTTTTTTTTTTTTTTTTTTTTTACATATATGTGTGTTTCGTTTCAATTATGTTAGTAAACATAACAACGATAATAATGTTAATGATAATGATTATTTTTCTTATGATGAAGATGATAATGATAGTGGTAATAATTAATGATCATAGTTATTTTATAACCAAGCCTATTTATCATTCACACTGTAAATTCCCCAGTTTACACCAAATATTTACTTCATTCTCTCTTTCAAAGGGATTTTCTCCCCCGTAATAGCACTCATTTTTAAAACAATGTTTTTTTTTTTTTTTTTTTTTTTTTCTTATGATGACTCACCAACAGGAAAGACAGGAAGATCACAGGGCATGGACTGTCTCCTTTTATTCGATTTCAGGGAAATAAGTGGAACAGTATTCATCTGGTAAGTTTAAATGACGAAGGAAAATTATGATAATTATTCACCCTCCTCTGGGTTTATGGAATAGATACGTTGGAGGTTATGATACCGATATATATATATATATATATATATATATATATATATATATATATATATATATATATATATATATATATATGTATATGAATGAGTGTTGATAATGTCAAAAATGAGTACAATCACAATCACAATGAATGATAACGATCAGAATAATAATAGTAATTGTTGCAATAATGATAATAATAATAATAGCAATAATAATAATAATGATAATAATGATAACAATATTGATAACAGTAACGATAATGATAATGATAATGATAACCAAAATTACATCATAATAAAAATGATAATGATGGTAAAGATAATTGTAATAATAGGATGAAGAAGAATAGTGATACGAATATTAGCAAGGATGATAATGAGACATCATATACTGTGATGATGATAATGATGATAACATTGATAATAATCTTAGCAATAACAATGGTACAATAATAACATAATCAAAAACAAGTAAAAAAGATAACAAAACTCAAATAACAGTGGAAAATGATCATACACTTTTTAACATATTTAGATGCAGTAAAAGAAACTCTTCTACAAAAGCATTTGAAATTCAATCTATTATGTTTGATACTGCCGATTCTGTGAATGATTCACCGATAAAAAAGGCTACGTAAAAGTTAGTAAGTAGTATTGTTACTAATCTGATCTATATGCAGTAATAGAACCAATGGTGTTTAACCTAGCGATTCCCAATCATAGGGCCATTGCATAATTTACTAACGGAACACGTGTCATAGGTTAGCTAACAATATATGGATATATAAATAGATAGATAAATGAATCAATTCCTAGGCCTAAACTGCTTGTTGTTGTTTTTTATGAAGCACTTGATTTCCGATATTTTAGACTTATTTGCTTTTTTAAAATAAATTAGGTATAGAGACAGAGATTAAGTGTAACCATTGTATTTACATATATTATGTCTACTGTAATTGTTATTATGTCCATCGAATATAATTTGCACGTGTATGCTTCTGCTACTGTATTCTACATGATGCAATCATCAATGTAATATGTATCTTTCATGTTACTCTAATTGTTCTATATATATTTTACATACAAATATATACATACATATATATACGTACGCTCGTTGCTTTACCTGTCTACCCCTCTCACGCCAGACATAACAGTGTTGTTTTGTCTTTCCCTTTGCAAGAGCTATATATTGATGCAACACTTCCCTCATCACTTTCCAAATGTTACATGTCACAAGAAAACACCTTGATTCACACATCTCCTCAGACAAGTCACACATTGTGGTAGAGAGTCTCCTCTCGGGGGAGGAGGAGCAGCCCTCACT
>BOPN01011586.1:10000-15449 GCA_017312705.2 Penaeus japonicus | reverse complement strand
TTTTTTTTTTTTTTTTTTTTTTTTTTTTTTTTTTTTTTTTTTTTTTTTTTTTTTTTTTTTTTTTTTTTTTTTTTTTTTTTTTTTTTTTTTTTTTTTTTTTTTTTTTTTTTTTTTTTTTTTTTTTTTTTTTTTTTTTTTTTTTTTTTTTTTTTTTTTTTTTTTTTTTTTTTTTTTTTTTTTTTTTTTTTTTTTTTTTTTTTTTTTTTTTTTTTTTTTTTTTTTTTTTTTTTTTTTTTTTTTTTTTTTTTTTTTTTTTTTTTTTTTTTTTTTTTTTTTTTTTTTTTTTTTTTTTTTTTTTTTTTTTTTTTTTTTTTTTTTTTTTTTTTTTTTTTTTTTTTTTTTTTTTTTTTTTTTTTTTTTTTTTTTTTTTTTTTTTTTTTTTTTTTTTTTTTTTTTTTTTTTTTTTTTTTTTTTTTTTTTTTTTTTTTTTTTTTTTTTTTTTTTTTTTTTTTTTTTTTTTTTTTTTTTTTTTTTTTTTTTTTTTTTTTTTTTTTTTTTTTTTTTTTTTTTTTTTTTTTTTTTTTTTTTTTTTTTTTTTTTTTTTTTTTTTTTTTTTTTTTTTTTTTTTTTTTTTTTTTTTTTTTTTTTTTTTTTTTTTTTTTTTTTTTTTTTTTTTTTTTTTTTTTTTTTTTTTTTTTTTTTTTTTTTTTTTTTTTTTTTTTTTTTTTTTTTTTTTTTTTTTTTTTTTTTTTTTTTTTTTTTTTTTTTTTTTTTTTTTTTTTTTTTTTTTTTTTTTTTTTTTTTTTTTTTTTTTTTTTTTTTTTTTTTTTTTTTTTTTTTTTTTTTTTTTTTTTTTTTTTTTTTTTTTTTTTTTTTTTTTTTTTTTTTTTTTTTTTTTTTTTTTTTTTTTTTTTTTTTTTTTTTTTTTTTTTTTTTTTTTTTTTTTTTTTTTTTTTTTTTTTTTTTTTTTTTTTTTTTTTTTTTTTTTTTTTTTTTTTTTTTTTTTTTTTTTTTTTTTTTTTTTTTTTTTTTTTTTTTTTTTTTTTTTTTTTTTTTTTTTTTTTTTTTTTTTTTTTTTTTTTTTTTTTTTTTTTTTTTTTTTTTTTTTTTTTTTTTTTTTTTTTTTTTTTTTTTTTTTTTTTTTTTTTTTTTTTTTTTTTTTTTTTTTTTTTTTTTTTTTTTTTTTTTTTTTTTTTTTTTTTTTTTTTTTTTTTTTTTTTTTTTTTTTTTTTTTTTTTTTTTTTTTTTTTTTTTTTTTTTTTTTTTTTTTTTTTTTTTTTTTTTTTTTTTTTTTTTTTTTTTTTTTTTTTTTTTTTTTTTTTTTTTTTTTTTTTTTTTTTTTTTTTTTTTTTTTTTTTTTTTTTTTTTTTTTTTTTTTTTTTTTTTTTTTTTTTTTTTTTTTTTTTTTTTTTTTTTTTTTTTTTTTTTTTTTTTTTTTTTTTTTTTTTTTTTTTTTTTTTTTTTTTTTTTTTTTTTTTTTTTTTTTTTTTTTTTTTTTTTTTTTTTTTTTTTTTTTTTTTTTTTTTTTTTTTTTTTTTTTTTTTTTTTTTTTTTTTTTTTTTTTTTTTTTTTTTTTTTTTTTTTTTTTTTTTTTTTTTTTTTTTTTTTTTTTTTTTTTTTTTTTTTTTTTTTTTTTTTTTTTTTTTTTTTTTTTTTTTTTTTTTTTTTTTTTTTTTTTTTTTTTTTTTTTTTTTTTTTTTTTTTTTTTTTTTTTTTTTTTTTTTTTTTTTTTTTTTTTTTTTTTTTTTTTTTTTTTTTTTTTTTTTTTTTTTTTTTTTTTTTTTTTTTTTTTTTTTTTTTTTTTTTTTTTTTTTTTTTTTTTTTTTTTTTTTTTTTTTTTTTTTTTTTTTTTTTTTTTTTTTTTTTTTTTTTTTTTTTTTTTTTTTTTTTTTTTTTTTTTTTTTTTTTTTTTTTTTTTTTTTTTTTTTTTTTTTTTTTTTTTTTTTTTTTTTTTTTTTTTTTTTTTTTTTTTTTTTTTTTTTTTTTTTTTTTTTTTTTTTTTTTTTTTTTTTTTTTTTTTTTTTTTTTTTTTTTTTTTTTTTTTTTTTTTTTTTTTTTTTTTTTTTTTTTTTTTTTTTTTTTTTTTTTTTTTTTTTTTTTTTTTTTTTTTTTTTTTTTTTTTTTTTTTTTTTTTTTTTTTTTTTTTTTTTTTTTTTTTTTTTTTTTTTTTTTTTTTTTTTTTTTTTTTTTTTTTTTTTTTTTTTTTTTTTTTTTTTTTTTTTTTTTTTTTTTTTTTTTTTTTTTTTTTTTTTTTTTTTTTTTTTTTTTTTTTTTTTTTTTTTTTTTTTTTTTTTTTTTTTTTTTTTTTTTTTTTTTTTTTTTTTTTTTTTTTTTTTTTTTTTTTTTTTTTTTTTTTTTTTTTTTTTTTTTTTTTTTTTTTTTTTTTTTTTTTTTTTTTTTTTTTTTTTTTTTTTTTTTTTTTTTTTTTTTTTTTTTTTTTTTTTTTTTTTTTTTTTTTTTTTTTTTTTTTTTTTTTTTTTTTTTTTTTTTTTTTTTTTTTTTTTTTTTTTTTTTTTTTTTTTTTTTTTTTTTTTTTTTTTTTTTTTTTTTTTTTTTTTTTTTTTTTTTTTTTTTTTTTTTTTTTTTTTTTTTTTTTTTTTTTTTTTTTTTTTTTTTTTTTTTTTTTTTTTTTTTTTTTTTTTTTTTTTTTTTTTTTTTTTTTTTTTTTTTTTTTTTTTTTTTTTTTTTTTTTTTTTTTTTTTTTTTTTTTTTTTTTTTTTTTTTTTTTTTTTTTTTTTTTTTTTTTTTTTTTTTTTTTTTTTTTTTTTTTTTTTTTTTTTTTTTTTTTTTTTTTTTTTTTTTTTTTTTTTTTTTTTTTTTTTTTTTTTTTTTTTTTTTTTTTTTTTTTTTTTTTTTTTTTTTTTTTTTTTTTTTTTTTTTTTTTTTTTTTTTTTTTTTTTTTTTTTTTTTTTTTTTTTTTTTTTTTTTTTTTTTTTTTTTTTTTTTTTTTTTTTTTTTTTTTTTTTTTTTTTTTTTTTTTTTTTTTTTTTTTTTTTTTTTTTTTTTTTTTTTTTTTTTTTTTTTTTTTTTTTTTTTTTTTTTTTTTTTTTTTTTTTTTTTTTTTTTTTTTTTTTTTTTTTTTTTTTTTTTTTTTTTTTTTTTTTTTTTTTTTTTTTTTTTTTTTTTTTTTTTTTTTTTTTTTTTTTTTTTTTTTTTTTTTTTTTTTTTTTTTTTTTTTTTTTTTTTTTTTTTTTTTTTTTTTTTTTTTTTTTTTTTTTTTTTTTTTTTTTTTTTTTTTTTTTTTTTTTTTATTTTTGTTTTTTTTTTTTTTTTTTTTTTTTTTTTTTTTTTTTTTTTTTTTTTTTTTTTTTTTTTTTTTTTTTTTTTTTTTTTTTTTACACGTACAATACATGTCTATGTGTTTGTGTTCCTACAAACAAACATATATCTAGATACGCTGAATCTACATCTTTAGAAGCCCTATAAATATAGCAAAAGTAATGTAGACAAAAACAAATAATAATAAAAAAATAAAACAAATAAAAAGGCAAATGCATAAATGATTAAAAAAAATAAAAAATAAAAACATAACGCACCGTATCTCCTCTCTCTCTCTGCCACAAATTGGTTAAACAAAATACCGCCACACAAACGGCGGTGAGAACAAGGTCTCTGGTGAACATCCACAAAACAATGTACAAGGATTTATTTCCCGGGAAAAATATTCGTTGCGATTCTTTGTGGAATCTCCTGAGGCGTGAAGGCCGGTGTATACTGTATAGTCTAGATATATATATCGTGTCTTCGTCTTTTAGTTTATTTGGCTTCAAAAGATGTAAATTCAGCGTATCTAGACATCTGTCTGTTTCTTAAGACGCACATAGACATGTTATGTATGTGTATGTTTAGGCACGTGCATTTGGTGAAGTTGCTGTGTGTATATACAAACATTAATACGCACGCATAGAGAGAGAGAGAGAGAAAGAGAGAGAGAGAGAGAGAGAGAGAGAGAGAGAGAGAGAGAGAGAGAGAGAGAGAGACAGACAGACAGAGAGAGAGAGATGAAAAAATGCTTACATAGCTCACGTTCTGTGTGTGTGTGTCTTATAAAATAATATATCTACTTAATGTACAGACATGTAATTTTACTGAGTGCCTGCAATAATGGCACGGGGCTTTTATGTAAAAATATTTCTAGATATGAATTCCACGTTAATTGGGTGATTGAACAAGCTCGAGTAATTCATAAATTGCAAAGCATTTTTTAATGCTAGAATTCAAGATGATATCGACGGTAATGTAAAGTAATTCTGAATTATTAAAACAATGATGATGATAACAGTAGCAGTGGTATTAGTAGTTGTTGTGATAGTCCAAGCAATAATGACAACCATAGAACACGCGGGGCTAATCATCTTGGAGGAGCGGGTTCGTGTCCTGCTCATGGTCCGAGGTTAAGAAGAGCATCCACTTGAGGAAACGTTCTCTACCTGCGGAATAAAAGTCCGGATCATTATCATTATCGCTATTATGTAAGGGTGAGTGAAGTGGTAACTTGAATTATTCACTCTTTCCTTCGTCCTCAGAGTTTTTCAAGCCACATGAAGCGACCCTTCCAGCTGCTGTTAATATTGTTCGGACATACACCTTCCATGATTATCGTTTTACGATGGCTGTGACTGCCCGTTATTTTTTAATACTTTACAACTCTTGCTAACAAAAAAAACGGATATAACTTTACATGATGTTTCTATGAATCTTGTTCTGAATTCCTTTTTGGGGGGAATTTTTAACAACGAATAGAACCTTACCTCACTCGAGTCTCCATTGCTCCAGTCAGCTCTGGGATTACGGGGTTTCTCGATGGAGATGGGGGGGGGGGGGGGGCATAGGCGAAATCGGTCATAACAGATAATAAAAAGTAAGAGTGGAAAATAGAAAATCTAAGCCAAGTTTCGCATTCGAGATATAAAAGGTGAAAAATAAAGATTTTAAAAAATGAACTTTCGGGCATGTATGAGCTCGTGTACGTGTTTCGTTGTAGTACACATTTCCTAGCTTAGTTTGAGTTAGCTAGGTCTAGGCTACCTTTCCGGTAGCTTAATCTAGCGTAAATGTTTCTCTAGCCAAGGGAAGGCTTCCCCCTCGCTAAGCCCCCCCCCCCTCTCCCCCGAACAAAGTCATTACGTAGTATTTACAACGATAAAACCGTCCTACATTTTCCGATGATAATAATTATTGTTGTAAACGTATAAATGAACGTCGATGATGCAACCGTTTCGCCATTATCCCCAAATTTTGCAGATAAATTTGTAATTCTCAATCATATGGAAAAGTACTATTATTTCAGATTATCCGCACAGTCTCTCATTTAAAACAACCTAGTCCCGAGTTAACGACTACTTAGAACAAACAATGTAAGCGACGTCATAATGCATCAGATCAGAACCCAAGGATGCAATCCAGAAATAAGGATTTCCGCAAACCAAAACTTAATCGTGCATCAAAGAAAAGGATCGGAGTAACTAACGAAGACCATAGAAATACACCATGATAGCAGGAAATGATT
>BOPN01011585.1:0-2500 GCA_017312705.2 Penaeus japonicus | reverse complement strand
TGAACATGGACTTTCTTGAAGATCCTTAGATATTTCTCAGAAGATGTATGAATAGAGGGCACTATGGACATAAACTTACGTATGAAAAACATTTGTATACTGTTGTTGTTTTTATAGGTATGAGGTATAATATCTTTTCATTTCCTTGTTTTAAATGAAATTAAGATTATTTTGACTAATAATTCCATAATGTGTTGCTTTCTTATCTTTATTTAATTGTTTATCCGTTTGTATATTTGCTTGTTTACGTTTATGAATTTAGTTTTTTGTTTAGTTCTCTCACTATCTGTCCATCTCTCTCTCTTTCTCTCTCTCTCTCTCTCTCTCTCTCTCTCTCTCTCTCTCTCTCTCTCTCTCTCTCTCTCTCTCTCTCTCTCTCTCTCTCTCCCTCTCTCTCTCACACACAAATACACTTTCTTTTTCTCTCTGTCTCTCTCTCCCTCTCTTTCTTTCTCTCTCTCTTTCACACACACATTTTCTTTCTCTCTCTCACACACACACACACTTTCTCTCCCCCCCCCCCTCTCTCTCTCTCTCTCTCTCTCTCTCTCTCTCTCTCTCTTTCTCTCTCCCCTGCCAACTAGATGTCTTCACTTCTTTTTCTCTTCTTTTCGGCAACAATACCATTCCATTTTCTTTGTAGTCTCTAAGTGTCTGCTGTTGAGAAGGATGAAAAGCTTCATGTCTGCGAAGTTATAACGCGCTTCAAGTAAAAGCAAGGAAAAAAATGGAAAGAGAGAGAGACCGATACACAGAGAAACAGAGAAACATAGTGAAAAAAGAGAAAGAGAGAGAGAGAGAGAGAGAGAGAGAGAGAGAGAGAGAGAGAGAGAGAGAGAGAGAGAGAGAGAGAGAGAGAGAGAGAGAGAGAGAGAGAGAGAGAGTAAGAAAGAAGTAAAGAAGAAGAAATAGAAGATAAAAAGCGTCCACATTGGCTTAGGAACTGAACTGTGTTAGGCGCTGATGGCTAATGAGGGTTTATCTCATTTCATTTTACTTTATGTCTTATGCATTTGCAGATGGACAGACTGCTAGATGTAAATCTGTTAATACATTCATAGAGACATTGATAGGTTGGAAGATCCATAAATAGATGAACAAATAATCATACTAATTTATACACAATCTGCACATGGAATCTAACGAAATAACAGTACAATATAATTAATGGATTTGAAACGCACTAAAGTGTGACCTTAATTGAATAGTTGCTAGAGTCGTCAAAATGCAATGAAAGTCAAATTCCAAAGAAACAAAATCAGAAAAGAAAGATTTGGAAACAGAACACATATGTGAATTAACAAATAGAAGACAATTAATATTTGGTATTTGAAAAGGTCTGTCCACAGCCATCACACAAAATGATGCATAGGAATGGATCAGTCATTAGTCCTCGAATCAATTCATTTCATATAAAAGTGAAAAATAATGAGGATGATAATGATGATGAAAAGGATGATAGTAATAATTGTAATTTCGGTAATAATGATTACAGGAGTAATGGTATCAACGACAATAGTAATGACAATAATGATAATGAATACAATAATAACTATTATTATTGTAATAATGATAGTAATAAGAATGATAATGATAACTACAGTAACAAAAATAACAAATTACATTCTCATAAGAATCATAATAACGATGATGTTGATTATGATACTAATACTAATCAAAACAAATTTGATAAATGATAAGAGAAATAAACAGCAACAAAAACAATATCAGTAAAAAAAAAAAAAAAAAAAAAAAAGAAAATGATAACTCTTCATGTAGACGGGAGCTATTTAGCTTTGTTTTGCAGTTGCAAACAATTATTATCCTATAGTAAATTGTTTAAGAAGATAAAATAAATGTTTATATGCATATCCACATGATAAAAGAAAAACAAATCTTAAAACATTTTTTCTCTCACTCTTTTTCTTTTTTCTTATATAATTAATTCAATTTACTTCATTTTTCTCATCTCTCCTCTTTTCACTTCTTTATCGTTATGATTATCTCTTCCACCTTTCTTCATATCTTACTCGTTTCTTCCCCTTCCCCTCCGCCCTCTCCATCGATTATGTTTTCATTTTCTCTTTCTTTTTTTCATTGTTTCATTTTCTTCTTTCCCGTTTTCATCTTCTTTTTCGAATTTTGCTATAACTTCTCTTCTTCATACCTTTTTCTTCTTCTACACTCTTTTTTCTTCTTGTCATTCTTTCTTCTTTTTATTTTAATTTTGATAATGAAGAACAAATAATGAATTATTTTTATCAATTTTATAATGTTTATGTCTGTGTTTATGTGTGAGTGTGCACGCGTATACATGCAGATATCTTAACATGAATAATAGATACATTTAATTCATTACTGTAGAATCTATAACGATAACTAATATTTCTTATTACGATCACATGACTGCACAATCAATCTATCCATATCTATCCATCTGTCCATCTCTGTCTCTCTCTCTATATATACATGTATGTATATATATGTATATATATATATA
>BOPN01011584.1:0-15453 GCA_017312705.2 Penaeus japonicus | reverse complement strand
ATATATACATACTATAAAAGAGGGAATCAGGAAAACATATGATGATGAAGATGGAATGAGAGTTTGAATAGGCATTGAAGGGATGGGGATGGACTACAGAGATGGAGATATGGATAGTGAAGGAGGATGAGGAAGGAGAAGGGATATAGTTGTGAATGGGGGATGAGGATAGGGATGACGAGAGGACAAAGGATAGGGGATGAGGAGGAGGATAGATAATACAGATCACGATGACCATCCTCCCAATAAGAACAACAACAAAGCACGAACAAATACACAATGAAAGGACAACGAACGATAACAAAGACACGTGACAACAACAACAGCAAAAACAATGACACTAATCACAGGAACAAGAAGAGTGACATTTACAACACAAATCAGACATGGCACCATCATCACGACCTCATGAATAACATTACCGTTTTTTTATTTTTTTTGTTTTGTTTTTGTTTTTTTTTAAAGAGGAGAACAATAATCAGCCTCTACCACGAAGAACGAGAGGCATGGGAGAGGAGGATTATAGGGAAGGATGGAGGAGAGGAAGAGGGGAATGAAGGGGGGAGATGGAAAGAGGAGGAGGAAGAGGAGGAGGAGGAGGAGGAGGAGAAGAGGAGGAGGAGGAGGAGGAGGAGGGGGAGGGGGGGGGGGGGGGGGGGGGAGGGGGAGGGGGGGGGGGGGGGGGGGGGGGGGGGGGGGAGGGGGGGGGGGGAGGGGGAGGGGGGGGGAGGGGGGGAGGGGGAGAGGGGGAGGGGGAGGGGGAGGGAGCAGCAGGGAGGAGGAAAGGAAGAGTAGGAGGTGGGGAGAGGAGGATTAAAGGGAAGGATAGAAAGGAAGAGGGGAATTAAGGAGGGATATGGAAAGAGGAGGAAGAGAAGGGAAAGAGAAGAGAGGGGAAGGAGGAGGAAGAGGAGAAGGAGAAGGAAGAAGAAGAGGAGGAGGAGAGATTAGAGGATGATTAAAGGGAGGATGGAGAGGAGACGGGAGAGAGAAAAGAGGTAAGGGGGAAGAGGGGGGTATGGAAGGAAAAGGAGGAGGGAGAGAAAAAAGGGGAAGAAAGGAGGATGAGAAGGAGGAAAGAAAAGGGAAGAGGGGAGGGGAGGATTAAAGGGAGGATGGAGAGGAGATGGGAGAGAGAACAGAGGCAAGGAGAAAGAGTGGGTATGGAAGGAGGAGGAGGAGGAGGAAGCTAGAGGAAGAGGGGAATTCAGAGGAGTTGGAGGAAGAGGAAGAAGGGTTATAAAGAGGAAGAGGAGAGAAGAAGGGGGATAAGGAGAGGGGAAGAAAGGCAGAAAGAAAGGAGGAGGAAAAGAGGGGAGAGAGGAGGGGAGAAGAGATAATGGAGGGAAGAGGGAGAGAAAAGAGGAAAGAAAAGAGAGGAAAAATAAAAGAGAAAAAAAGGATGAGGAGGAAAGAGGAGTTGGGTGAAAGAACGTAAAGCGAAGGTAGATGGGGGAGGAAAGGAGAAAGAGAAAAGGAGAGAAAGGAGACGAAGGATTTGGAAAGATATGAAGGAATCAGAGGCAAGAGGGAATGGGAAGGAAAGAAGGAAGTGGGGGAGAAAAATAAGGAGATGGATACGAAGGATGAGGTGAAGGAAGAGGGAGAGAAGAGGAAGAGGTAGGACAAATAGAAGGGGAAGCTTCGAAACAAACAAACAAACAAAAACTAAGAACAGAAAAACGAAGGGGAAAAAAAGATAAATATGAGTTGTAGAGAAACTAAAGAAAGAAAGAGAGGAGATGAAGAGGAGATGGTGATGAGAGAAGAAGTGAAGCGAAAATAGGAAGGAAGAGGGAGAGAAGAAGAAGATGCAGTGGAAGGAGGGGAGAGGGAGACGTAGGGGAAAAGGAGGGCAAGAATAAGATGAAGATCATGAAGAAGAGAGGAGAGTAGAAGTAGAAGGAAGAGGAATAATGATAAGAGGAGGAGGAGGAGGATATGGAGAAGGAGAGACTGAGGGAAGATATAACTGGAAGAGATGGCGGAGGTGAAGAAGGAGGAAGAGGAGGAAGAGCAAAACAAAAATAAGAATAAAAAGAGGATGGATAGGATGAGGAAGAGGAGGAGGAGGAGAAAGAGGAGATGGATGTGGATGTGTAGGTGGAGGTGAAGGAGGAGGAGGAGGAGGAGGAGGTGGAGGTGGAGGTGGAGGCGGAGGTGGAGGTGGAAGTGGAGGTGGAGGTGGAGGTGGAGGTGGAGGTGGAGGTGGAGGTGGAGGTGGAGGTAGAGGTAGAGGTGGAGGTGGAGGAGGAGGAGGTGGAGGTGGAGGTAAAGGAGGAGGAGAAAGAGAAGGAGGAGGAGGTAGAGTGGAGGTGGAGGTGGAGGTGGAGGTGGAGGTGGAGATGGAAGTGGAGGTGGAGGTGGAGGTGGAGGTGGAGGTGGAGGTGGAAGTGGAGGTGGAGGAGGAGGAGGAGGTAGAGGTAGAGGTGGAGGTAGAGGTGGAGGTTGAGGAGGGGGAGGGGGATGAGGAGGAGGAGGAGGAGGAGGAAGAGGAAGAAGAGGAGGAGGAGGAGTAGGAAGAGAAGAAGGAGATGGAGGAGGAGGAAGAGGGGAAGGAGGAGGAGGAGAAAGAAGAGAAAGAAAAAGAAAATGAGGAAGAGTAGGGGGAAAGAAGAAGAAAAGCGAGTAGAAGAAGGAAAAAAAGTTGCAAAATGAGTAGGAGGTCGAGGGAGGGCAGTAAGCGTGGGAGGAGGAGGAGGAGGAGGAGGAGGGGGAAGAGGAGGAGGAGGAGGTCAAGGGAGGGCAGTAAGAGTGGGAAGAGCAGAAGGAGGAGGAGGAGGAGGAGGAGGAGGAGGAAGAGGAGGAGGAGGAGGGCGAGAGGAGGAGGAGGAGGAGGGGGAGGAGGAGCAGAAGGAGGAGGAGTAGAAGGAGGAGGAGGAGGTGGAGGAGGAGGAAGAGGAGGAGGAGGAGGAGGAGGAGGAGGAGGTGGAGGAGGAGGAGGGCAAGGAGGAGGAGAAGGAGGAGGAGGAGGACCGAAGGGTAGGCAGGCAGGAAGACACGCCGCGAAGACGCATGCGTGACAGGCCGGCACACGAAGGACATAGAAATACAGGAGTGTGTGGCCGAGCGGCGTCACATCCAGACGGAGGCCGGAAGAGCACACAGGTCGTGAGAGCAGGAGGCCATTTAACCCCAGCGCCAATGAAGGTAAGGAAGGGCAGCTTTGCGAGGTCATTTTTGGGATTTTTTTCTGCTTTTTTTTCTTAGTCTTTGCGTGGGGATGGGTCGCGGGGTTGAGGGAGTACGGGTGTATCATTTTTGTTTTGTTTTACTTTCTTTGCGGTTTTATTTCGTTTTCTTTTCTTTTTTTCTTTTTGAATGATCGTTTTTGTTTTAATTGATATTTTTGGTTTTGTTCGTCTTGTGAATTTTTAGTACGTAGTTAAGGTAGAGGATGATTACACAGTCGTTCTTGTGATGCTATCATTTTGGAGTTATCTCGGCTCTTTATTCTTCAGTTATTGGTGATGTTCTATATGTTCCTGTTATTTCTCCGTGTTTGCTTTTGTATTTTTCTATCGTTAATAAGGAGGACGAATATACTGATTTGCTTTTTTTTTTTTTTTTTTTTTTTTTTTTTTTTCTCTTATTTGGTTGGTGACTGACACCGAAATTGAGGGACAACGAGTATATTACTTTTCATCTTCATGTTATTCCGTTTCATATTTCCACTTATTTCTTTTAGTTCCTTTTAGAGAATGATGATGATGTCGAGATATTACAAGTACATTTAAAAAAAGCATCTATCAAACTTTCAATTATTTTTTTATGTATATTTTTTTTTTCTTTCTTTCTTTTAGCGACTAATAGATGGGGGAAGGGAGTACGAATATATTGATTTTTGTTTCTTGTCTAACTTATTTTTGCAGTGATTGATACGGAGGTTGAGACACTACGGTATTTTCTATGTCAATTCTAACTTTATTTCATATTTCATTAATCTATAAATTTTCATTCTTTCTTTGTTTTCTTCTTTGAACGTTCTTATCTTTCTTCGATACATATGTATAACAAAAGATCATTTACATGTAGGTCTATGTGTGTATGTGTGGGTGTGTATGTGTGTGTGTGTGTGTGTGTGTGTGTGTGTGTGTGTTTGAATATATATGCATTTATATTTACATATATGTATATATGTATGTATATATATATATATACATAAATATTTCATATACTAATTCAGATTTTGTTTACATATGCTTAGTATGAAAATACCTAAATAGGCATATTTACACAACAACCAAAAAATACTGTCAAGGAAACAATGAGAAAAATCATTTTACAAATAACATTTATTAAAAATTCAGGTAATCTGTAAATAATTCTACTTCATTAATAAAATATATGAAACATTTCCTTATCATCAATTACTTTCCCACACACTCATAGGCAACGCTACTTCCACTAAACTAATAACATGTCCGCTATTATGCTTTCCCATCACAATCACTCATGACGAATTCCTGATAGCCTGCTTTCTGCGGCATGTTCGTAGCTACCAAGCGCTCGGTAACACGCTGGCACTCGGCAACATTCACCTGCAATTTGAGAGAAAAGGAGAGGGATTATTTTTTTGAAAACTAACTGAGCTTTGCACAGAAAAAAAAATTAACTATTATGCGCTCAGGAAAAGGGAATCGCTTTTTAGAGAGCTGTGCCAGGGATATGTCGTGTGTCAAATCCTTGCCTTGAATATTTGCTAAAAATATGATTTTGGTCCAAACCACAGACTTCGACTAACAATGTGACACTTGGTTTGTTTAGCTAACCAACATGGAAACATAATTGAAACCTATTATACATGATACGATTAACATATTGATTCCTGTTACAACCTATGTGGATTTTGTTTCATCTTTTTTTTAAACATATACATGGTTCTACAAGAGCTTAATCACCAAGGAATCATTTTGTTAGTCTTCCTGGCCTGTTTACTCCCTTCCCTTAAATTTTCAGGATTTTTTTTATTTCTATTGCTCTTATCATTATTATTATTATCATTGTTATCATGATTGTAATGTTAATAACAAGAGTAATAGTAATCTTCCAAAAACAACAAGGAATTGGGTAATCTTGTGAAGCCTAGTAATTGTCCAAACTTATTTGTAGAACTGGTAAGTTTCTTTGTAATATTAGTATGGCCCAAAGAGTCTCACATAAAAACTGTCATGGAATTTGTATCATGGAGAAAGAAGTAGTGAGATATAAATATTGAATACTCCTTTTACATTTTTCAATGCCATTTGTCAAAAATATACCACAAGTAGAAGGACCTTTAGGTATGCCCACCTTATGTAAAGCTTCCTTATGAATGTCACGGGTAAGTGCCTTGGAATAGACGAGGGATTTTAGTGGCAGTTTGGCCATTTCTTGCAACCTCTTATGCACTTCTTGCTGAAACGTTGCATCTGGGAAGACCTCAGTTACAAGGCCTGAATTGTATGCTTCCGCAGCTGAAAACTGTCAAATTAGAATAAAATAATGATAATACAAGCTTATATTTTCTCTTTTATAGAGAAACTCTTTAAATACAAGCATTTCTTTATATGTATGCCAAAAATTCATTCAAAGACTCTTCTGCAGAACAATCTAACCTCTCTTCTTTACCTTTTTGTTAAAGAGCAACATTTCTGAAGCTTTGCCTGGACCCATTATCAACGGGAAGGTATATGATGAGCAACCTTCAGCAGTAAGTCCCAATGCAGAGAATGGTGTGAAAAAGATAGCCTGTAGAGATGAAGGTTATTTTGACAACTATCTCTTTTTCTTTTTTTTCTTTTTTTCAGACACAGATGGACAGATCAATCCCTAATAGCCATATGTACTAAATTTAGTCCTATTTAGGTGCAAATTATTCCAATATTCCACATGAAACCAGAAAATGATGGTAATGTTTTTGAATATTATAATGTAAGTTTTGATGTGTAGCTTCCAAAAATACAAATCGTTTTTTGAGCAGATTGAATTAGAGTAAATATAAGAGATCTTAAATTGGTGTTACAAAATTATCTAGAACTTTGGTCTGCTGATTTTAGCAGAAACCGAAATATTGGTTATTCCTTAACTTCCTGTACCCGATCCAACACTAAATACCAAAATATATTATGGCATTAATATTTAGATATGTAAATCTAGATCTATGTAAGCAAATTTTTCAAGATTCATTTTACAAATTTCTAGATTTGGCTACAAAACTCTGAAACTAATTCATCAGGACTGGAGAAAAGTTTGCCACAAAGTCTGAACTCTATAATTACTTTGTCGGTGGCAAAAACAGCATCATAGAGAGGCAGCAAAGTGGTGCCCACGCCAACAGCTGCTCCATTGACCGCAGCCACAAGAGGTTTTGGAAAATCAATAAAGGCTCCCATGTGTCTGCAATTTAAGACAATCATTCTTTTTTTGTGTCCTGCTATTTTTTTCCTTCAATCTCTTTTATACATTATTTTATGCAGTACATCATAGCATATATAAATGTATTAATAAAATCTAATTTACCTGATCAGAAGATCCCTCATTTCTGGCATAGTCAGAGTCTGAAAGTTGCTTTTATCATTGCCTGCTGTGAACACATTTCCAACACCAGTTGTAGCGGTGATAATTGTATTAGGGTCGGCAGCAGCCTCTTGTAGTGCATCTACAATTTCATCAAACATCTGAATGGATAGATTAGAGTATAGATAAGTTTATATTTTGAGATAGAACTGCATTGAATTTATCAAACAATAATTTATCATTATCTTTTTTTTTTATATATGATTTTCACACAAGAAAATCTTTGAACATAATACTCATTGTTCATAGAAGTCAAAATTATCCATGCCTAAAAATAACCTTCTCAGTATAATATGCCCATATCAAAAACACACAAAGAAAAAAGAAAAATAAACAAACAGATATATACCTTCTCATTAAGAGCATTTTTCTTGTCGGGCCTATTGAAGGAGATGGTCCTAACACCCTGCTGAATAGTGACGAGGAGGTGTTCATAGCGAGAGCTGTCTGCCGTGGGGACTGCAGGAGGGGCACTGGACATCGATCTAGTTGAGTGCTGCATATGGGTGTGGTTCTCATTAGCCACAGTCTTTGTTCTCAATCCCCAAGGGTATGAGGAGAGAGATCTTGCTGTAGCGCGGGCATTGTGTACCCTCCTGAAATGGATTATGTATTTAGCAATTTGAGGAATATGTCAACAAAATACAGTTATAATTGTATGTCATTTCATAAAATATTTGGAATCTGGAAATATGACAGTTAACAATGTAAATAGAACAGACCAACTGCCACTATCAACTAATTTACTATTTTTTATTTTGTTTCAGTTATTCAAAATAATCTAAAAATAATGTTCATAGCAAATAAAACTTAAGACTGAATACTAAAAAGAACTTAAAATACAGATTCTGAACATCATAAAGGACTAGCGCTGGACTAAAAATCTGACATATTTGCACGGTGGCAATACCTCTGAGGTATATATACACCCCTAACAGTCCAAGGATTAATGAAACCATTGAAAGTAAGGTTGTTAATCTAGTCAAAAATAAGCTTTGTAATAACTGGCTTAAAGAGCAGTTTTTATAGGCAGGTACATACGTAAGGGACAGGTGGCTCAGATAACTACATTCTTTTTTATACAAAAAGTACCATTTCAGTTAAAAATCAAAGTACAGAGAAAAATTAAGGGTTAAATTAAAATATAACCTTTATTACTCTATTTTTTTTCATAGTGGAAGGTAAATGTTTAGGAGACATCTATAGAGTTTTTTACAATTTTTTTTTTTTTCTCAAATTCTTAATGGCTGTATTCAGTCTAAACTCATTTGAAAAATCCAGTGTTTTGCATTAACAGTCCATGCAAATAACATGACTTGATAAAAACAAAACTTGAACCAATGCTTAACCCACACAGGACGGGTGGTACAGCATGTGTACCGCGCATTCAAAAGCCCAGTTGCCGGGCGGCACAGTATTGTGCCGGCCATTCAATTGATTTAGGCCTAATAATTCGAACGCCCCGGCATTTGGACATTCAAGGCTAGAATTCCCCCGTCGGGAATGGGTTAAAAGACATTTAATTCTGATTTTCTGGTCCAATTTGATTGTGGTGAACTATCAAGAAATAAGTGTTGTCTGCACTTTACACTCAAGATATACCCATTAAGCCTAATAAACATATGATAGGCAAGATAGCACTAAGATTGGTTATTAATATCACATTAAATTGCCTGGGTCTCTATGCAGAACTAAGCCCAAATATACATGGTGAAAATTTGTTGAAATTTGACAATGGGCAGACAATCCACAAGTGTCTCCTAAACATATAATAAAGTAAAAAAAAAATAAAATAAATAAAAAAGACATTGTAGGACAATTATTTTTAAATCATATGTTTTCTCTCTCTCTCTCTCTCTCTCTCTCTCTCTCTCTCTCTCTCTCTCTCTCTCTCTCTCTCTCTCTCTCTCTCTCTCTCTCTCTCTCTCTCTCTCATGCACACACGCACACACATCTACACACACACATATCCACCCATCCACATCCACCCATCCATATTATTTAAATAAGACATTTCATTCTATTTAATTAGTTTATTTTTTATTTTTATTTATCATATTTTTAAAACATTAAATTATATCTAATTAATTTAATTCACTTAATCAATTGAATATTTTAATTAATTCAATATTTTAATTAACCCTTTCCCGACGGGGCACTCGCTACGCGAAGATCCCTATGCCGGGCGATTGCAATATTGCATTGAAATCGTCACACTGGCATGACGCCCCGGCATCGGGAGTTTGGCTGTGTCACACGAGTGTGACGCACCGTCGTAATAGGGTTGATCTAATATTTTAATTAACTCAATCAATCCTATTTTTCATTTATTTATTTCTTAAAGACGTTTAATTCTATCTAATTAGTTTCGTTAAGAAAGATTATTTTTAGATCACATAAACACTAATTATCAGATAACAAAGGCAAGACAACAATCGTATATCAAAATCTGCATACAACTACTATGGCAAAACCTAGCACTGCCATAAAACCCACACTTTGAGCTCCAGCAAAGGTAAATAAAATTATACTATTAATATTCTGGAAACAGAACATGCCAGCCTCCCAGGTTATCTAAGGTTCAAACGCCAAATAAGGAACTAGTCTAAGCTTTACTTTGCTGAATTTACAGGCCGGGGCATACTTAAAAAAAAAAGGCTCTGGCAAAGCACGGAAATCACTCCCAGCAATGTATTTTAACCTAATACTATCTATAAATGGTTTAATAATCCAGCTACCATGCTAATCCTAGCCCATGTTAATGAAATACATCCTATACTTGAAGAAAATCCATCCTTCACTCTCCATGGGTAGCTGATCTGACCTGAATATAAAGTGTCCTGTAATGCCCAGGGTATGTGCTATGGCATGCTGAAGATGTTATCATATATAGGGGTGGAATTATGTTCTGAAATATTACTTCTACTTTATCTGTCAATCTCTCCACGTAAAGTGACATTGGAAAAGAAAGATCTATGGCTGAAACATCTAATGATTATTATTAGTTATCGTCCACTAACTTTATGTTCCTATACAAGAAACCTGTTTCATCCGCACAACCTTTGGAATTCTACCTCTGAAATAGTTCACATATTACAACACAACAATGAAATGGTTAATGATTAATGAACATATATCATATCTCGCAGAATATATTGAAATTTACCTAAAGATAGTTCCCAACCGGCGAACAGTTGCCATGACTACGTCTCGAAAGTGATTACACTATAAAACAGTCTGCCTTTTTCTCTTTGCCTTTTTTTTTTATCTCCGTTTTCTCAATCCAAAGTTTAATACAGAAACCGGTTCTGGTTAAGGGAGGCTTTTCAAAGTCGGTGAAGCTTTTCTTGCTGCGTATTTTCGATCCTTTGTCTCTGAAAATGTGAAAGATTTGAAATATTTCTTTTTAGAGCGAATTTGAACACTCAATTGATAAAGAAAGTACATGAATGATAAGGGCGAGGTAAGTTCTGTCTGGAAATGGCCTATTCGGACAAGTTCCTGATGAACATTTCTCGTGTATTGTTTCCAGGTCATTTGGACGAGTAATTTTGGATTTTTTGAAGGGTTGAAATAATAGTAACAAAAGGTAAAAAAAAGAAAAAAAATTGTTTCATTACCCCCCCCCCCCCTTCCCTCTTCAATCCAGTGGCAATAACCTCTACACATTATACATTTTAAGCACTAAGCTGCATAAGAAATAACTTTCTGTAAGTAAAACACGTCCAAAGGATAACTAAACATTGGATTTCCTGATAAGAGCACAGGAATTTTAGGCTTCTTACTCGGCGACCATTGCGGGGGGGGGGGCGATGTGTGTGTGTGTGTGTGTGTGTGTGTGTGTGTGTGTGTGTGTGTGTGTGTGTGTGTGTGTGTGTGTGTGTGTGTGTGTGTGTGTGTGTGTGTGTGTGTGTGTGTGTGTGTGTGTGTGTGTGTGTGTGTGTGTGTGTGTGTGTGTGTGTGTGTGTGTGTGTGTGTGTGTGTGTGTGTGTGTGTGTGTGTGTGTGTGTGTGTGTGTGTGGGTGAGTGGGTGGGTGGTTAGGTGTGTTTGTGTGGGTGGGTGGGTGCATGGGTTGGTATGTGTGTGTTTGTGTGGGTGGGTGGGTGAATGGGTTGGTATGTGGGTGTGTGAATGTGTATATGTGTGCGTGTGTGTGTGTGGGCGAGAGAGAGAGAGAGAGAGAGAGAGAGACCGAAAGACCGAAAAATAGAAAGGGGATGTTCGGGAAAGGAAATTTATACTTACACGCTTCTTATTGTAAGCAGATTTGGAATGTAAAGTCGTACACAGGTTGCAGTGGGGCTGGAGATGAATTTTAAAAGAACCGACGTATAATGTTGCAACTTGCAAGCTGTCTCCGTTTCATTCTTTTACAAGTAGGCTTTGTTATATTAACAGTAGTATTCATTCCCCTTACCATAAAAATGTAATGGCATTATTACTGCTGCTTTTGATTATAAAACACGATGATCATAGCGTTCCTAAAATCAAAAGTTGTTATAAATTTGACTTCGCTTATTGTTGTTATTGTGTAATCCTTTAATTCATTACGTTTCATATTCTTAAAGTAATTAACATTAATTAGCATCTGCTGGACCTCCCCTGTTACTTTCTCATTCAATATTTTATTCTACATTTTTTACACTTTGGTTTTTAGTTATAAATCATAGCATATCTATGATATAGCTACTACACACTGTTGCTACTGCTACTCAAAATCATAATAATTGTAGCAATGATAAAACTAATAAAAGGAAGAATAAGAATGTAATGATGATGATAATGATAATGATGATGATAATGATATTGATAATAGCAATAAAAGGGATAATAATATATATGATAAATATGTAGTGAGAGTAATAAATGATAATGATAATAGCAACAGTAATAGTAATATCAATATGATGGTACTACTAAAGATATTAATGACAAAGATGATAACAAAACCAATAACTATAATAACAAAAATGATATAATCCGACAATGATAATCGTGTTACTGCTACTACACTCTTGTTACTTCTACTAATAATAATATTAACAAAAAATGATAATGAAAATAACACTACTACACCCAATAGTAATGATATATATTTGATTATCATTATAATGTTATCAATGATAGTAATATTATCCTTGCTATTTTGTCATCATCATATAATAGTTATCATCATTGTTATAAAATCATTATTATCCTTTAAAATTGTTATCACTATTATCATCATCATATATTTGATGATAAGAACAAGCAAATGAAAAACAACAGATTATAATAAAGCTCAAAACAATAAACAAAAATTAAAAACAATAAATGATTTCTCATAAACAAAAGAACAAAAACAATAAAGAAAACGATATAACAAGACCATAATAAAAGGAAACAATTCACAGGGACCGGATCCGCCTCTTCCCCCCGGACTTTTCACAGGGACGAGAGACCTCATGTCGGCCATTTTGGAAAGGCAGAAGAGACACTTACTGCTTATTTGAGGATAAAAAAATACCCTTTTCTCTCATTATGAACGCGTTACAGTCTTATTCGAGTGATGATGAATCGGGTGGGGAAGTGCCGGAAAAGAAGGTAAGGCTAGAAAGGGGAATACAAGGTGACAAAAGGAAAGATAAAGAGACGTAGATGGTAGATTTTTCTTCGATTCGGTGTGTGAGTGCAGACCACTATCGTAATTAGTTGTCTTTCTTTCTCTCTCTCTTTCTCTTTCTTGTCTCTCTCCCCCCTTTATCAACGCTTCTCTGTCCTTCTTCTAGGGTGCAAATAGAGGGGGTGTATATGCTCTTTTCTTCTTAGATATTGTCTCTTTGTTTTTTTTTTTTTAAGGTTCGTGTGTTAGGATTTAAGGAAGGAATTCAGGAAGGTCCATTATTAAAGAGGAACGGAGAAGGGTGTGTGTGTGGGTGTTTTTTAAATGTTTTTCTCGTCCTATTATTGTTGTTCTGTTGTATATTTGATTTTATAGCGAGCTTGTTGTATTTGTTTGGTATGTTACTTGTCTGTTTGTTGTTTTTTTGTTGCCATACATATGAATATTGATTAAAAGTTTTACTGTATGGTAAGCTGTGTTGTTTTTTTCTTTTGTATTAACTGTATATTATATTAAGATATCATATTTGTCCAGATTAGGGCTACATGAAGTTCCATTAGAATGACTCACAGTGCCTTATGAAGGAGTGACACATCGCTTTATTCAATAATTTTTGGAACACTACTAGAATAGGTCCGCGTCAGTGTGCGATTACAGTAGTTTTAGTCAAAACCCAACAGTAGTGACAATATTAGACCTGGTAGGTGGGGAGGGCATGAAGTGTCCCAGGGAAATTGCAGGGGGTAAAATCGGTAAATAACCTATTGAAAATTGGCATGCAAGCAAATCACATATGATATGATCTACAGAATCGTAATCCAACAACCAGCCTAACCTTACCCAGTTTTGAATTTAGCAAATTGAATGTACATCTTCAAAGCGAGCCCTTAGTGTCTGAGTTGGCAGCCCCTCTCCCTTCCAGCAGAATCCAAGGACCTGTGGGAAATTGCATTTAACCCATTCACGCCGGGGCCATTCCGGCTTTGCACGGTCGCTATACCGAGGTTTTCGAACGCATCATCCGAACGCTTCGAGATTCTCGGGCGCACGGGCCGCGAGCCTGGGCTGCCCGCTCGCTCACCCCGAGCGCCGGCCTTGGCCAGATATCTCGTCGGCGGCGTCGGACGCGAAAACCACGAAACGTGTCAGCACGTCATCCGGCGTGAGTGGGTTAATTTCTACCTAGTATAAACTAGAAATGTAAACTGATTTTGTGACAGTTGACTTGGCTGCAAGGATTACTGTATGCACAATGATCACACTCGTTTCCGTGTCTTAAGCACAAAAGCAAACAAACATTTTCACTTATATAGAGCCTTATGATTGTTCCTTGTTTTGGCATGTTGTCTACTATATGCACCCCTTGGAACCAGTACAGCAAACACATATCTTCACATTATAACAAGCAGCTACAAACAGGCTTAACCCATTGGTCATGGTTTAAAATAAATATTTGTGCAGTAGGATGGCTGGTTTACATTGTCTGGCATGGTGCCATCCACGTCTATGACCGAGTCTGCCTGTGCAGCAAATCATGCCATCCGCTGCTAATGGGTTAAACAGTGCAACATCTCAAACCCCAAATGATTGAAAAAATTAACCAACCCTTGTTTATGATTGGTATGTTAGATTTAATGGGAGGTCTCGCATCTCTCTTCTCCATTCCCTTCTTACAAATCGTTCAGTTTCAAGTGTCGAGAAATCACCGTTTTCTCGTCTAATTCTTGTATTACTGGTTTGATAGTATTTTGTGATATAACGTTCCCAAAGGTATTCTTTTCATGAGCTCTTGTCTCATTTTGTTAATAGATAAACAAAATCTTGTTCCAAGGTTTGGTCAGTTTGATCCCAAAATTTACCAAGAATACAGCAAGAGAAAGCCTCTTTGTGCAGACTGAACTAGGGCTTGTTGTGCATCTTTGCTCTCAAAATATCTCAAATTCCTTGGAACTAAATGCCTTTTCCTATTTCAGAGTCACAAGTGTGGTGACCCAGGCACAAACTACGATGATGTAGGAATGGATATAAGTGAGGTAGGGTACCGCAGGTTTGAGCAAAAACCTTCTGCTTTGTTTCTTAATATACGTATGTATATATATATATGTATATACACATATATGTATATATATATATATCTTTATATATGTGTGTATGTATATCTATATATATTTTGTATATATATATATGTATATATGTATGTGTGTGTGTGCATATATATTTATGTATATATACACACACACAAGATATTTGTATATGTAACATCATGGACTTTTTATATTGTTGATTTCCTTTTTGTTTTGCTTATGAAGCACTGTTTTATTGGAAGAACAGATTTATTACTCCTCTTATTGAGTATTTATGACTAGGATTTTATTAGAGCTGTATTTATTATATTGGAATAATACTTGGCTGTCAGCTGTCTCTATCACCCTGGACTTAGAAATATTGTTATGTAGGTTCATCACAAGGTCCAATGTGGGATGGTAGGACAAGTAAAAGACCTACAGGCTATGTGCCTATCATTACTTAGGCTGTTATTCAAAAAACAAAAAACAAAAAAAACAAAAACAAACAAAAAAAAAAGAAAAAAAAATACCCCAGCTCATGACTGCATGATAGACCAAGATGAAGCCTCAAGAACTGCTGAAATAACAGCAAGCACTATTATGAACTCTCTGATTTTCGTTTGATATTAACACGTTCTGTTGATATACTGTACACAAGTCGGTGGAGACTTCTGCGACTTTAGGGAACGTTGGTTGGAGCTGATCACCTGGTAGCGGCAAGAACCCTAACCTTGTAAACTTGGGGTGTAAGCTCAAAATTTTTGAGCGCAGGTGAGTAGCGTAAGTACTTTTGATTTAGGATTATACCGTTAAGGTTGAGAGTTAAGTAGATGTTCATTCATTGATTTCTTCTTTTTTTCTGATTGTTATTACAATTATTATTATTATTATTATTATTACAATTATTATTATTATCATCATCATCATTATCATTACTTTTTTATATCTGTCTCTTGTATCAAAATGATATACACGAGGTGTATTCAACCTGCAGTATTTAAGTCATTGAGTGATGGGCCATTTATTTTCATAACTTCTTACAATTATACAGAAATAGGTTTGATTATATGTGTGTTTATAAATGTATATATATACACATATATATATATACATATATATATACACATATATATATACATATATATATATATATATATATATATATATATATATATATATATATATATATATATATACATATATATATATATATATATATATATATA